>OMNS01037542.1:0-10224 GCA_900303225.1 Laemonema laureysi | reverse complement strand
CGTGCGTGCGTGCGTGTGTGTGCGTGCGTGCATGTACATGTGCGTGTGTGTGTGTGTGTGTGTGTGTGTGTGTGTGTGCGTGTGTGTGTGGTGTCTCTCTAGGGACCAGTGGTAGGTGGCTGGTACAAGGTGCTGGACAGGATGGTGATCGGGGGAAGTAAAAGTGCTGCTATGAAGAAGATGCTGGTGGACCAGGTAAGAGAAGAGCAGGACGTGTCTTATAATAGTCCTGCTCAGTATTATGAACCCAACATCCAAACTGTACAACCAATGAGTTCATCCAACTTGCTTAATGCATGGGAGGAGTAACCAACCAATCCACCTAAATGACACCTTCCTCCAAATCTGCAGTCTTGGATACTCCGTCTTCATCCGTGTTGTGTGTGTGTGTGAGCGTAAAAGAGACACATCATAGATGGAGCGGCTGGTGTGTTCATCTGGGACTTCTGTGAGCTGAGCAAACAAGTTCATAAAGAGCCTTGAACTAAATGGAAAGCCAGTATTGC
This sequence comes from Laemonema laureysi, assembly GCA_900303225.1. NCBI lineage: Eukaryota > Metazoa > Chordata > Actinopteri > Gadiformes > Moridae > Laemonema > Laemonema laureysi. The sequence continues at coordinate 9,718 of OMNS01037542.1, read as the reverse complement.
ATTTATTAATTATGATAGTTCTGGAAAAATACGATTCTTCTATGATTCTTTTTCAGAGAGGTATGTTTTATGAAGAGTTTCATTGAATTGTGGGAATGTGTTTCCAGATCAAACATCTCAGATGTGGAGAACACAGCAGAACCTTCTGTTTGTCCCACAAGCCGCAGTGTTTCCTCACTCTGTGTCTGAAATACTGAGAGGAGCTAAAGTATCAGCTTGCAGCTGGGCTGCAGCTGGGCTCCGATGCGGCTCCAACACACGGTGACTGAAGTGCCATAAAAATGATCCACCCGCGTCTTATCTGGGGTCCGAGGTGGACGTTATGACACCATGTTTACAGAACCCTTACGTGCGAGCTGGGTGTCAAGCTAACAAGGCTAACAACCCCACTGCAGTTTGTGCTGCTGTGCTGCAGCCTGTAGCCATACAGTTAGCACACGTGTGTCCGTACAACGTCCTTCTAGATATACACGCACATTATGCTTTTACCCTACCAATACCCCTCTGTTATAATTGACATGTTGATCCACTCTGTGTGTGTGCGTGTGTGTGTGTGTGTGTGTGTGTGTGCACACATAGCTGGCTTTCGCCCCGTGCTTCCTTGCAGCATTCCTGGGTCTATCCGGGGCTCTGAGTGGACTGACCACAGAACAGAACGCTGCCAAGCTGAGACGGGTGAGACACCACTATCATCTATACGTGTGTTCAACTATATCGTCTGTACGTGCGTTCAGCTATATCGTCTGTACGTGCGTTCAGCTATATCGTCTGTACGTGCGTTCAGCTATATCGTCTGTACGTGCGTTCAGCTATATCGTCTGTACGTGCGTTCAGCTATATCGTCTGTACGTGCGTTCAGCTATATCGTCTCTACGTGCGTTCAGCTATATCGTCTCTACGTGCGTTCAGCTATATCGTCTCTACGTGCGTTCAGCTATATCGTCTCTATGTGTTTGCGTAACATTTTCCCCATTTGGTATGTGAAGGTCCATCTACTCTATCAAAAACCAATTTGACTCATGGTCTATAAATGTATCGCCAGGTGAATGTGTTGAGGCTGCTTCACAGTGAACCCATATGTACAACATGTAACAGAAGTAAGTCCAGGAAAGAAGTCGGTAACGGGAGATCAGTCCGGGAAATTCTGGAAAGCCTTGCATAGAGGCTGAAGAATAATCTGGCGATGAATGAAGGAACCAAGGAAGCTTATGTAAGTGATTGGTGATGATAGGCAGCTGTGTGTCAGGTGAGGGAGGTGCACTGGGGAGATGGACGAGCTAGCAGGTAGAGGTGAGGTGAATGGAAAAGTACTGGGTTGATAAGGAAGTCCCCCCTTAAGGCACGGCTATTGACGAACCACTGAGGAGGGCGGGTGGTGGGGGACCCGTACTCATCCAAGATGTCCATATTGTCCCCCTTGTTGATCTCACTCTTCCTCCCCCACTTCCTCGGATGCCTCAGATGGGGCCGGGGACAGAGTCTCAGGGACGATTGCTCTGGATGTGTTGGTTGAAGTGACGGATGAGTTGATCGTCCAGGATGTGGCGTGCTGGGACCCAGGACCAGGCGGGTGTGCTGGGACCCAGGACCAGACGGGTGTGCTGGGACCCAGGACCAGGCGGGTGTGGGGTTGGAGAAACCAACAGGCTCTCATGGAAGGATGGATGGATCCGCATGGATCGGGGCGTTCTCAGTCTCCTGGATCTCGATGAATCGAGGTGCTCGTTTTTTGGAGTCTACCCGCTAGATGGTTTATGGTGAACGCCACAGAAGCCTCTTCAGAAAAAAAGGTGTGTGGCTGCAGAGAGAAGATGATCGAGCGGTTGGTCAGGAACAGGTTGCAGACCTCCGGATCTCCTGCGTAGCGCTCTGGTGCTCCTACTAATATCTCCTAATATCTAAAGTCTGATGGCAAATGAGCTCAAGTCTGGGTGAACGGGGCGGTTCACTTTCTTTCGCTACATATTTTTGCTGGAGGCGGGGATCTGTAGGAGTGTAATTGGCTATTAACTGCAACCACACAAACTCGGCCAGCAGTAGTAAACTGTAAAAAAGTGTTTTCAAATCAACACTGTGAAGACTGGCCAGTGTAGAAATACACATTAACACATTCCCTGGTAGCACTTTAGAATAACTGCAGCTTTGAAGTATTAATAAAGTTGTAGTAAATTGTGATTAATTAGTAAACAATTCATAATCAGTTATAAATTATTAATAACAAGATAATTTCTGAAGCGTAAGTTGATGATTTACTAATTATTTCCAATGTGTTAATAATGCTTTAACAATACTTTATTAACATTTAATAATGCTGCCATTACAGACCTGCTACGTTGTACTTTATATACCTGCTAAGTTGACTGGTATGTTTGTCATAATGGTGGCGAATATTATTATATATTATACTATGTGCACACTAAGCATGTTTTTATTGAAGTTAATCAATATCTTTTTTGATTAGTTGTGTATCAACGTCTTTACTTTAACAGGGACAGTTAGCTGTGAGCAGCTAGCTGTGTTTTAACCTTCTTCTGAAGTATCAGGGCCTAGTTGCCAAGTGTGATGTCTAGCACCACCCAGGTTACTTTGGGAATTACAACAGCAAATATGTTTTTTATATATGTTGTTGTACTCTGTTGATGTTGTATGTGCTTGTTAAACTGAAACATAATGATTTGTTTTGTTAGTTGCTTTTAGAATAGTTGGATTTTTATTGTTTATATTTTATCATATTTTATCATATAGGAAAAATCATACTATTTTCTAACAAGGCTAAATCAGCAGAAAATATTTCTATTTTGTTGTACAAGCGCTAAGCCATCCCCATGAGAGACTGAAATGACTGATAAATATGACTTGTGGCTTTCACTACTGAAGTGAATTGTTATTCAGTTACTGTGTATGTAGTTAAAGTGTATTGGTCTTGTGACCTCAGGTGCATCAGGCTGGAGACCCAGGCCTCCTCTCTTTAGATGGCAGCAACCTTACAGAAGTAGTGCAGGTCTCACCCTCCGTACCACAGAGCCCGGTCTCACCTGCCGTACCACAGAGCCCGGTCTCACCCTCCGTACCAGAGAGCCCGGCCTCACCCTCCGTACCAGAGAGTCTTGTCTCACCCTCCATACCAGAGAGTCTTGTCTCACCCTCCGTACCAGAGAGCCCGGCCTCACCCTCCGTACCAGAGAGTCTTGTCTCGCCCTCCGTACCAGAGAGCCCGGTCTCACCCTCCGTACCACAGAGCCCGGTCCCACCCTCCGTACCAGAGAGCCCGGTCTCACCCTCCGTACCAGAGAGCCCGGTCTCACCCTCCGTACCACAGAGCCCGGTCCCACCCTCCGTACCAGAGAGCCCGGTCTCACCCTCCGTACCACAGAGCCCGGTCTCACCCTCCGTACCAGAGAGTCTTGTCTCACCCTCCGTACCAGAGAGCCCGGCCTCACCCTCCGTACCAGAGAGTCTTGTCTCACCCTCCGTACCAGAGAGCCCGGTCTCACCCTCCGTACCAGAGAGGCCGGTCTCACCCTCCGTACCAGAGAGCCCGTTCTCACCCTCCGTACCAGAGAGCCCGGCCTCACCCTCCGTACCAGAGAGGCCGGCCTCACCCTCCGTACCAGAGAGTCTTGTCCCACCCTCCGTACCAGAGAGCCCGGCCTCACCCTCCGTACCAGAGAGCCTGGTCCCACCCTCCGTACCAGAGAGTCTGGTCCCACCCTCCGTACCAGAGTCTTGTTTTAATTAGAAAGTGGTTACAGTCTAAAAAGCAAACAGCAACTGAAAAGGAAAAGATCAGTTCTGTTTTTATACGTCAAAACATGTCAAGTTGACCTTCAAAACGATGACAAAAGACAGTGTGTGTGTGTGTGTGTGTGTGTGTGTGTGTGTGTGCGATTAAAGGTAAAATGATGCTGTTAAAGTATTGCATAAAGCTTTAATATTGCTGAAGGCTGTGTTTTGTCCTCAACAGCCTCTAATAGGTTTCTAGAGTGTCTGTATTTGTCGAGTACAGAATCAACTTCCATGAGTGCTAACATCTTGTTTCTCTTAATTTCAGGATTATGCTGATGCATTGGTCTCAAATTACTATGTAAGTTATAGATAAATGAGTCAATATTTTCATGTTAATCTAATTGAACATGAAAGCACAGCTCTGACCTGTCTGTCTTTCATGTTGAAGCTGTGGCCAGCGGTCCAGATGGTCAACTTCTACTTGGTCCCTCTGCATCACAGGTAAGTCTCCAGGCAGACTGAGCTCAGTCCAAGCTGTACTTTCTGTGGTGATTTCCCTCATGACTCTTTATTTAGTCGTGAGCTCGGTCTTCCACTCTGGGTCTGCCTCAAACATTCTTCTGTCTTTTCCATTTTAAATCCACCCATCGTTTGTTTCGCAGATTGGCTGTTGTCCAGATTGTTGCCATCGCTTGGAATTCCTACCTCTCCTGGAAAGCCAATCAGATGTGAAGATGGGCCAGCGTTGCCGGTGGCGACTAGTCGTGTGATGTGTGCTGTGGTACATTGTTTACGTGCTCTATTGCTATTCCAGCCTTGAAACACTTGAGATGCTGTGATTGAGTCATTTGGTAAAAAGGTCGGGCAGCACGGAGTGTTCAGCCAAAAGTGACAAATTCACACTTGAAAGTCAACCTTGTGTTTGCAGTAATGTGAGCAAGTTTGTTGTTCATGCTAATAGGATGTGGCGCCGCTCTGCTAACACACAGAACACGCTGGGAAACATGCTTAACACATACATCCGAGCAAACCTTACAATTATCATGTGCTGTCATAGGTCCTCGGTTACAAAATAATAGGATTTCGGATTAGTTTTTTGATACGGTGTGACTGCAAGAAACCCCGAGCTAACTTAATGATCAACACAATTTAATAATAAAAGTCCTAAGATATTGAGGCTGTGAAATTCGTTGGCTTGCATCGTCTCGCTTCTATCCAAGCTGATGATTGTGATAACGAGTGGGTTTGGGGTTGGTGGAGGAAGAGGGAGAAGATGATGTCGAGGCAGCCATGCATGGCTGTCAACCAAATTAACTATTTAGTCAAAACTTGTTTCCCACACAAACAAACCCGAGCTATATAAGGCAACTGTGACTCTGACGAATCCATTGATGCTGTGCCAGAATAGCCAGGCTCCTCGTGGAGCGTCTTCACACACCAGCATCGTGGATATAGAAGCACTTCATGGTGATCCAAGAGGAATGGACAGATGCTCAACATAATCTTTGGCTGGGATACAGAAATTCAATAATAATGCGTGTTCTGTGACCACCACTAACCGATACCTATGTTATTTATCCTGCATCATTACCTTACCACATTACCTCCCAGTAAGGTATTTACCTTACCTTAACTAAAGTACCCACTCCTGTGTTTCTGTGTCTGCATGTCAACACATCAACCGCTGCCTTCACCTGATCTGATCCGTTTATTAGTGTGTAAACGTCTACTGATTAGTTTCATGCTAGCTCTAAATTTGGAATCACAAAGAACTTTATTTATTTTGCTAAAAACCTGCAGCTTGAGTGAGCAGCAGCAGATTCTGACCATAGACCGCGTCCCGCTGTACTCAAACCTTCCTCACTCTCGTTTATCCCACCGGTAGACGGACAATGATATCCGTTGAGCCAAAAAAGACTAAATGTTACATTCAGCAAACTCACGCAGGAGTACAATCTTTCAGGATCACTAGTGAGTCGATACAATTAAACTGCTTAAAGCACACAGTCATTGCCTGAAAGTGTTAATCTCTCTAACACAACTAGATTATTAAATAGGTTATAAGAAGGAAAATCAACATTGTAAAGGCGTTGTGTTCAGCAGTCTGAGAACAACGTGGCCTTTCAGATGAAGTCTCTTGTCTGCGGAGCCATATACACTTCACTGACGTCAACAGATCAGTCATTGGATGTATATAACGTCTCGCGGGAAGCCGTTCCTCCCATCTCTGGACTGGTTTGGCTCTGCTTCATTCAGTGGCCGCAAGAAGAGCGGATTGTAGCATACTGTGCAAATAAGGTAAGTGGTTTCAATATAGGCTACGCGTTGTTTGTCACTTTGTCGTTTTGCGACAAGTTCATATTTGAACAGTGAACGTGGACTTTTTCCCCCCAGATGTTCTTCATGATCAGGTTGCCTTGAGATTCACTTCACGCTTAACTTTATGCGCGTTAAAAAAAGCAACAATAAAGCACAAGAGACATGATAGGAGCGATTTGGATCCACGTGTAAATGTTTTTCAAACTTGTAACAACTATTTATTAAATCATTTAAGACCATGAAATTGTCTGCGGTTCATCGCGCGTAATGTAGCAATTGGATTGTGTTTAACTTCTATCGTTGCGTGTAGGCTATATGTGATGTTAACGAACCGTTTAAAGGAGCAGAACAACTGTTTGCTGCAGGACGCCTGGTCACCATGAAGCCCGTCCTGTTGATCCTGCTCCTCGCCTCGGTCCTGCTCGCCTCACACGTCCGCCCCTCTGCCGGCCGACCGCGGATCTTCCCCGCCGGGGTCGACGCCAACGGGCGCTTCAAGAGTCAGCTGGACGAGGTGCTCCTCAGAGCCGCAGGGGACGGCGCCGTCTCGTATCTCCTGGGCGACACGTTGCTGCGCGTTTTACAGAGGACAAGTCCGAGCGTCAGAAGCGCCAATAGCGCACTTTCCCCGTTTCCCTTTGACGAAGAGATCGCGGTAGCAGCACCGCAGATGAACGCGAAAGCCCTCACTCACCTGGCGCGCAGTCTGGCGTCCTTGGAGACGGAGATGCGCGCTCCGGGAGCCGAGGGTGAGCGCGATGGGAACAGTTTAGACGACCTCGTGGGGCTGTCGAAGAGGAACGACGACCCTCCGATATCCATCGACCTCACTTTCCACCTTCTCCGAAATATGATCGAGATGGCGAAGATCGAAAGTCAGAAAGAGCAAGCGGAGCTTAACCGCAAGTTTTTAGACGAAGTGGGGAAGTGACAACGGAAACACCTTGGTGAACAAGGGGTCATCAAAAACATGCCAGATTCATCATTTGTCCTGAAGCCATACTATACGCCTAATATTACTTAATTTTATTTTATTTATTTTGTTGACGTTGAGTATATCTGCCTTCCTGTCTACGTTTTACGCATAAGCAGTGGTTTACGCGTAATCAGTGCGTAAAACAAAAACATCTAACCATAATTTGAAAAAGAAAATTGTGGAGAATGCTTTTTGATGAATGGAAACGAACAGCGCAAACTCACCCGTGACCTTTGTTCAGCTATTGGACTTAAAGTGAACTGAAGCAGTGTTAATAATTCCTCATCATTCCCATCTGTCCAAGCTGAAGTGTCCTCTTCTCGCTATAATTGGTCCACGTTCAAGGGAGTCCTAGTTGATGGAAACATACCTAAATACCGCACTCACGTGGCTTTGATCGAAGTGTTGTGGATAATTAGGAAAATAACATTATTTGTGTTCTGTGACACACACATTCTTGAAGATAGATTTAGATTTGAGAATGGCGATATGTTAAGATTGGAAAATGATTTGAACCTCATTGAAGATTTCAAACAGAACAGCTCCTGCACTTCAATATTAAATTCTGCCTAGATAAATGAATTTGATCTAGATATACTTTAAACAAAAATGTAACGATCTTTTCAGTTGCTCGAGTTGCTTTTCAAACATTAATTGTCCGAAACACGCTTGAGGCCAAAGCGCGTTTAATTCTTAATTGATTGGATTTAACAGGATGGTGTATCTTTAGTCTGCCGAGATGAACCACAAAGCTGTTTAGATAAACCATCAGAACAGATGAGACAGATGAGTGTCCTCTTCTGTATCTCCTTTGGATCTATCGTTTCTGTCGGTTGTAAGTGTGATGTTGTTTATAAGGGAAAACGTTGGAACGAAGGCATGCTACTATTTTACTACATGAGCATTGTCTTAAAGGGCACACGACCGTATGTAGCCTACTGTTCACTGCAGCATGCTTACCTTAAAGAAAAACAAAACAAAAAAGGTTTTTATCATCCTCAACTTCAGCAGTAACTAAAAGTTAGTGCCATTTATATTTTGTAATAAAACAGTTCGGTCTTAAAACGGTAACGTCTCGTCCTCCTGCTGTGTCTACGTCCACGTTTGATTGAATTAATGCGAACTAAATTCTGAGTCACATGAATGAAATAAGCAACAGTGTTCTAGCATATATAGTATATATTATTCCTCATTGTCCTCCTATTATGAAGCTTACTCTCTTCTAGTTAAATGTTACGGCGGACACCAAAGGTCCTGACAAATTATATTTATTTATTTCAGATGTATTTAGGCTATGTATACTCTGCCACACTTGTATCGCAAATCTCATACAAGGACATTTAAAATTATGATCGCGTTCATAATATGCCTTTATGTGTGGCCTGAAGGTTTAGTTTTTTAATTCACCATAGGGATATAACATATATAGAAGGCATAATGTATGATTACCATATTAACTATATAACATATATAGAAGGAATCATGTATGAATAACTATATCAAATATATAAACCGCATAATGTATGAATACCGCATTTTCTATATAACATGAGAATCATGTATGAATACTATATTAAATATATAAACGGCATAATGTATGAATACTATATTAACTATATTAAATATACAAACGGCATAATGTATGAATACTATATTAAATGGGTTTTTGCAATCTGAGCCTAACTGTTAGATATTGAGATCAGGACTCATGTGTGGTTAAGTTTGGTGTTTGGCAGTATTAAAAAAAAATACTTATTACAAGTGATATAAAATATATAGACTGAGGATGCAGGAACCAGGAGTCACATGTGACTCTTGGTTCACACTGTGTGCCTCTCTGTCATGTATGACCTGGTTTACATCAGCATGGGACCTGCAACAGATCATTCTTTAGGTGGTGTGAGAGCCTGAGGAAGAGAGGGAGCTGCTCCTCGCTTCTTACCCACCCTGCTCATCTTAGCCGTTCAGAAGCACATCACTTGTCACAACAGTGGACTGCGCTTTCAAAAGCTAAATTAGGACGTTTAAATCCTGAAGGAGAAAAGACCCCCACAACCATATCCTCTCTCCCCTCCCACTAAGCAGTGTGCGCCGTAGTGTCATCCACATCCACTTCTATAGCGCTATACATAGGTTCTATTCACACACAATGCACAGCTTCTAGAGAACGGAGACGACTGAACCAGCATATGGATGGTTAACGCATATGAAAGAAGACATATATATATATGTATATATAACATATACTGTATATAAGAGGGAAGGCAAAGGCTCCAGGATTAAGGTTCACTTTTAATTAGTTCTTTTGGATGTTTTCTCAGGAACACTGAGGAAAAAAAGATTAAACCTGATCCTCATCAAGCATTCAATCGTCTACAAACCACTGACCTTGGGGGCCGGGGGTGAATGAACACACGCATGGTTAGTAGGGTGAATGAACACACGCATGGTTAGTAGGGTGAATGAACACACGCATGGTTAGTAGGGTGAATGAACACACGCATGGTTAGTAGGGTGAATGAACACACGCATGGTTAGTAGGGTGGATGAACACACGCATGGTTAGTAGGGTGATTAGATAGGGGTCAGATGTGTTTATCAGGGCCTGGTATGAAGGACTCTATGAAGCGTATGAAGACACATCACATTACATTACATTACATTACAGTCATTTAGCAGACGCTTTTATCCAAAGCG
>OMNS01037541.1:5856-16647 GCA_900303225.1 Laemonema laureysi | reverse complement strand
CAGTATCGCTGCGGAGACTCAAATGATCCTATTTCTGGACTCCTCCAGGGTTTTTTTTTGCCTCTTCCTCAGTTTGAGTAAGACTTCTGGCAAGTCAAGTCTAAGCAAGCAGGAGTATGTATGAGAGAAGAGGCGGAGCCGCAGACCAGATAAACTTGTTTCGTATCCTCTGGGCAAACAAGGTGGATGTGTGAGGACACACACCCACAATGGAAGGAGATTTGAATACAGCATTTGGAAACTACTGAAAAGGCATGTGGGAATGCCAGAGGCACTACAGACGAGAGTTGAAGAGCAGTTCTCTCTCTCACACACACACACACACACACACAGACACACGCACACACACACACACACACCTTACCTGGTATCCTTGCACGGCACTGATGAGATCTTTGACGCCGTTAAAGGTCAGGCCAGGCATGCGCACTAGGCCCCCGGGCGAGGGCAGGTGGGCCGGGGAGGGCAGGTGAGGGGGGTTGGAGAGGTGAGAGGGGGAGGGAAAGTAGCCCAGAGTGGTGGGAGAACCAGGAGGACTAGAAAAACAAACAAGGGTGTGGGGGATGAGGAAGGGAAAAATAAAACGACACGCTCAAAGGGAACACGATGAAAGTTGAAACATGAACCATTTTGGGTGACTGTGACGACAGCACGGCTGGATACACTACATCTGTAATTGGCCTCGCAAAGGACAAAAGGGTGAGAGCTGATTTACCAAGCTGGCTGACATTGTTTAGTGATTAACTCACCTTGTCCAGGCGTCCTTGGCCTACCACACACATTTTACGACAACACAAATCACCCTTTTGGCAGTGGGCCATAAACCAGGGCAGCATCTAGCTAGCTGCCGAGTGCCGGCGGTTACCTGGGGTAGTAGGCCGCGTAGTTCATGTACACTTGAGCCGACGCGGGGTAGTAGGGCTGTCCGGGAGCCAGCTGGCGGGGGGCTAGCAGCATTTGGCCAATGGGAGGGTAGAGGGCGGCAGCGGCCTCGGCGGACATGACGGGCGGGGCGGCGGGGAAGGAGTAGGTTGGCGGGGACAGACCTGCGGCAGGACAGAGGGAGGCGCACGGGCCGCTAAGAGAGAGGGCAGAGCCGCATCCTGGGAGACCGGTGCAAGTATTTCTCCCTCGCTTTCTCAATTGTTGTTGACGATACTGAGGAGAAGCATGTATACAATAATGGATGTGTAGAATACCGTCTATAATGGCCAAGAGACATGTGTGTGTTACAGACATTTGTGTGTGCATGTGTATGATTATGAGATGACTAGTACTGGAAGGAACACTCATGTACTCTTATAGTAGTACTAGTATAGTGTATTGTAATGGAGTGTTATCCTGTTGTTCCCCCTTGACCCGACTCTCACTCATGCGTGTAAAACCTTGGCATTTCATTTGAAAGAAGAAAGACTGATCTCTTGTACGAGACCGTCGTGTGCCATCATGTGATCTAAAGCTTGGTGTTGCTACTGAAATGCACATTAAGTATTGAAGTACATCAAAGGGGAGAGAGAGAGAAGTTCTACACACCCAGCACTCAGCCTCCCTTCCACAGCGCTACTGATTTGTGAAGCACGGGTGACACACACGCACACGCGCACACACACCCACGCACACACACACACACATTACGGACCCTAAACCCACACCTGCCAGTCCAGTGGTGTTGCTATGGTCTAGTAGGGCTTACAGGATGTAGAGATAAAAACAAACCACGCCAGTAGGGGTAAAGAAGTGCGGCTCCACATGCCATCCAAACGGACTGGCTATTAGAGCAACATTAACTCATTGTGGAATGGTGGAATTTGAAAATTGAAATTGAAATTGAAATTGAAAGTGCAGAGTAACCCGTTCATTAAAAGTCATGCAACTTCTACAAATAAATTACATAGAGATAATTCGGAATCATACAGAAATGTACCAGGAGAACCACACACACACACACACACACACACACACACACACACACAAAGATTTGATGGAGAAAAAAAACAAAAACCACAACACAGAGACACACACTACTCCTACCTCCCCCCCCCACCGGCTCAGGCCAGACAACCCCATCATCAGAGTCCTAGATTGGAAAGAACCCAGAGAAGAGAGGGGGCAGAATTTGACCTCTAACCTCTCCTCTCTGCCCCTGTGGCAGGAGCCCACCTACCCCCTTTGCGGTCCCGAAGCACACCCAGCTCCCAGCGGCACTTACGTCTGGACTTACATGGCGGCGGGCTGAGCCCTGTCCCACTCCTGCTCCGGCTGTGTGTGTGTGTGGGTGTGTGCGTCAGCGTGCCCCCCATCAGCACCAGGCCCATCTCCTCGGCGCTGCAGGGAAACACCTCCACGTAGCGGCAGTTGACCCCACGCGGGCCCGACATCATCTGCTTGTGGAGCCGCTGGGAGGCCACGAAGGCCCGTTCTGGGGAGGTGGTCTGGATGAAGCAGTCCCCTGACGGACGGCCCTGGGGAGAAGGGGGGGAGAAGGTCAACCACAGGTTAACAACTTCTTCTTGGGAAGCGTGGGTGAGACTGAGGAGTTGAGGCGCTCTGTGCTTTAGGCTCTCGCTCCTAAAGGTTTACAGAGATATGAACATTTTTTTGGAGCACTGTTTCCAATATGTAAAACGTATGCAAATGATTGGGCAGGTTTAGTTCGAGGAGGAAGCAGGTGAGGTTGGCCGGGCATGAGGGTATGCATGCGTTTCTTTCTGAGTTGCATACTGAATACTGTTCTCAATGCACGGTACAGTATTATTTATTATCAAATAAACAATCTATTTTTTTTTAAAGAACACTCGACATACATACAGGTTCATTGTTTGTCAAATAATCAGACTCTATAAGGACAGACGCAAGCCCCTCGTTTGACCGCATCACAGCACATCGCATCCATCTGTGCGTCGACTCCGCGGTACCTGTTGGTTGAGCACCATATGCACTCCGTGTGGTCTGATGTCCCTGGTGAACTCGCCCAGGAAGGTGAGGATGTCTTCGATGGAGGCGGTGTAGGGCAGCCCTCTGAGTCGCAGGCAGTCTCGCACACCGCCAGGAGAGGGCAGGAGAGACATGGTGGGCAGCACCGACACCAAGGGAGCGGGAGCAACCGAGATGAGGGGGGCGGACGAGTACCGGTTCAACACCTGCCAAGTCCATACAAACACGAGCTACGGTTACAAACTGCTAGCACGCGGCCCCCCCGACAGCAAACAATACTCAACAGGCCCCCCCCACACCCTAACATGCTCAACAGCTCACATAGAGTGTTTGTTTTGGGGGGGGGGTTGTTTGTTGTTTTTCTTTCATCTCTCGAGTGTCATGTTGTAGACAAGTGTCTTTTGTTCACCTCTTACATTTGCCGTCTCGGAGAACAAAGAAAACATGTGACGTACTTGTCATGGTTTAGTCTAAGTCTAAGTGTGTGGGATCATTTAGAAAATTGATGCTAAACTGGTTTGATCATACATTCACAACATGGACTATTAAAACAGGACTATTAAAAGTATTAAGAGATATGATCATGAAATGGTTGCTTCACACAGAGAGCGGGGTAAAAAGAAAGGGACAATGTTCTTTTCAATACACAGGTCATAATGAGTTTGTTTTACTCATTATCCAGTATTCTGTGTGGTTAAGAAACCATCTAGCTAAACACACACCTTGTTGATATGCACGCCCCGCCCTTAAACCCTCTTCTGGCATCACCCTGAGCAACTCCAGAGAAAAATGCGCCAGAACAAACAAACGATGGCCTTCTGCAGACAAAACTAAATACCTACAACAGGTCTCCTAGTAACAATTTAATGTCTACTAGTAACAATATCGTTATTATCCATTATTGTCACTTTGATGAGCTTATATGTTTCTAATAAAAAAATATATGAAGCTTTATTACAAACAAAGACTAATATCTTCTATGATGGTCATTTCAAGAGCCATCTGGGTGGTGATTGACTGGTTTAATTAGTAGTTCAAAGATGACATTTCCAGTTTTGACATCACAGCTGGTGCTTATTCTGACTCACTTGTTTCACTGGTGACAAATCTTTTCCATGGTAAAGCCGGGTTAAAAATAGTTTAAGTCTTGCCAAACTGTAAAAAACATCCCAAACAACAAAATCTGCATCCACATCTGAACTCGTCCAAACCCATGCATCCTAAAATACACCCTCGCCTCTCCCTCTCCCACTGTCCTTGACTCATAAAATGTACACACTATAGATAGAGCCTCATGCCAGGCGTGGACCACCACCCACCTGTTGGACCTCGGCGGCCGTGCTCTTAAACAGCTCGATGTATCTCTTCCCCAGGATGTCCTTGTGCTTCCTCAGGGCACTCTGCGCATGCTCCTCGCAGGAGAACAGGACGAAGGCGTCCCCGGTGGGGCGCCCGTCCGGGTATCGGACGAACAGGATGCCGTCGCCTCCCCCGCTGACGTCACACGCCTCCGTAGACCCCTCCCCCTGGCCGAAGAAGGCCAGCACCTGCTCGTGTGTGGCGGTGAAGGGGAGCCCTCGCATCCTCACGATGATCTGGTCCTCGCGGGACAGGAACACGGCCACCTCGTTGGAGGTACCTGACACGGGACCAAGACACAGACGCACAGCGGTGGAGGTGATCATCATGTTCATACCGGGTCAATGTCTTCCACTCAGATCATCTTGGATCAGGTTTTTCGTCAGCATTATCGACGCCTCCAAGTTCAATTACGGTATTTTATTATGTTTGCTATGCAAACATAGCATGATTGATGACTGACCAGGATTCGATTTTGTTACAGAGAAGATGTTCATTTATTTATTTACTTATTTTTTGAAATGTTCAAATCATGAGGGCAAATTTGGAGAACACATCTGCTGGTTAATAGTCAGTGTCACGCTGGGGGAGTGAGGTTCTCTCGATCATAAAAACATAGACACATACAAGGCAGGCGCGAGGTGATCGCCTCAACTTGTTGTGATAACAGTGACTAGAGCCTCCCCATTGTTTCTTAAGCAGCCAACACTATGACACATCGTCCAAATCAAGGGATGGTTTTGCTTAACAATGACACAGCATCTTTAGTTTCATTGTGTGGTTTCTGTTTGTCATTGTTGGTGGCTCTAATCTGATCTCATCTAAGAGAGGGTTCATTCACGTTTCAGTCAGGTAATCATTTTTTCACTCAATTCTATGTTTTATTGTGTTTTATGTAATTTTATTAAGTTATTAAAGTTAACTTGTTACTTTCCTACTTCCTACTCACTCACCTCCTGCAATCTTCAGGAAGTCTTCCCCTGTTGCCTTGTAAACCTGAAAGTAAATAGTAACCACTTCAGCAGGTACATTTTTTGCCAATACCAATACGGTATCATTGGGTGTGACAGGTGCTAAATTGTGTGCGTGGAGCAATATTGAACAGTAGCTGGATTAAGAACAGTTACCTCAATGTACCGGTTTCCCATGTGATGCTTGTGTCTCTGCAGTGCGAGGTCTCTGTGCTCCTCATTGATGAAGCGAACGAGAGCTTCTCCGTTCCTCCTTCCCTGAGCGTTAAGGCACAGCGCGGCACCACCTCTGGAGCACAACACGACCATATAAGATTAGAAATAATGTGTAAAATAATGTAATAATGGGATAAATGTTCAGCATTTTTTGTGCAAAGCAAAATGACTGCTCTAAACGTGAACACCTTGTGAAAAGCAGTAGTAGTAATAGTTCAGAAACGTACTTGGCGATGTTGAGTCCTCGGAAGAACCGAGCGATGTCCTGGTCTGAAGACTGCCAGGGCAGGCCTCTGGCTCGGATCACAGAGTTATCGCACACCTTCTCCATCTTACTGCTGCAGATCAGAACACGGGCACATTAGCATGCTAGAAGGGGGACGTGTAGCACCTGTGTACAGGTTTTCACATTACAGACACATTCAGTAGGTGTGCTTACCATGTGCCCGTTTCAAATTTCTCGTTAACTCTCTCCGGGTACAGAAATGTATGAGCTGTAATGGAGAAAATGTGTCATTATTATTATTATTATTACTATTTATTTATTATTTATGATAACAGTTTGAATAGATAAATACTAAGTATCTTAATGAACTCATTATAGTGACAACTGTGTCTCACATGGTACACACACATGGAGTTCCCTGCTACTGTAAAACCATGCCATTGTGGTATGTGGTAGGAGACTCACAGGGGGGCTCAGGGAGCAGGGCCAGGGCGATGCTGGCCATGGCCTGGACAGTCTGGACAGCAGCTTCTCGGGGTAATGCAACTGATGAGTCCAACGGGGGGGTTAGTTCATCGACAGGTAAGCTTAGAGCTGGGATGGACACGAGTCAAGGAGACATACCGCAAAGAGGACACACACCACCGACCCATAAAAGCATGTTTTGAATGATTTTAAATCTTTTGGTTTCTGTGTATGAGAGGCCATGGAAAAAAGAGACCGGGAGAGCAAGAGAGAGAGAGAGAGAGAGAGAGAGAGCGGGAGGGAGACGTCAGTTGTTCTGTACTGAAGGGTGTGTGGGGGTCAGCCCTGTTGGCTAAACACACAGTCTTTCACTATACGCTGAGCCAAGTGCTGCCATTGTTTCTCTATTTGCATTTCAAAACCTTGAGTCTTGCAGCCAACACCCCATGACTTGTGAACCTTTAATTTCTGCATTTTATGTGTGGCGCTTGATACACCTCCTCTCACTACCTTGCAGGTGGAGCAAACGGTGACAACATAAATCCCAACAAAAGCAAACAAACAAACAAACAAACAAACAAGGGCGAGCGCGGGGCCCCTTGCTAGTCGAGGGTGAAGGATACATTCAGCCATGAAGTGCACGTCTAAAGCCTTGAGATCGGACGCAGGGAAGTGCTTTCTGAACTCCTTCCGCAGGTCGAAGAACGAGAAGAAACATTCTGGCACCAGGATGTTCTACAGACGGGAAGAGAAAGTCATGTAAACACGGGAGTGTGTGAACAAGCCCCGCTGCAACAGCTGGGCAATATGATTTCATGATAGCGACTGTCATTTCTTATTGCCATCATTAGGCTGTTTGCTTAAGCTGCAACAGTATATGCAATAGTTCAACTGTGACGGGCATTGTTCAACATCCAACTCTGTTCAACAGGTTTAGGGGTCTGATATTGTGTGTGTGTGTGTGTGTGTTGATGTGTTATGTACACTCTCAAGAATTCAGCTTTTAATGAGTCTCTCGTTTTGAAAACATATGAAGTCGATTTGGAGCAGCATGCTGAGTGGAGCAGGTTATGTAGGTCTCTCTCGGCTGCTGCACCCTCCCTGGGCGCACTCACCTTGCCTGCAGCCTGGGGGTGAATGACTTGTCGAATGTGAAGCTGGCCGTCGGTACACAGACACACAGACGTGCCTGCCCCTATGCTGTTCACCTCATTGGTGAGTGTTAGATGAAACTGTGAAGGAAGATTCAAAAGAAAAAACATTCATATACGGGTCGGGGGAAAAATAACCTCTTGAGTGTTGGGCATCCTAATGCATACACATTAGAGTATGGCTATGTTGTGGGATGTATTTGTTTTATTTCAAGTTCTTCCAAGTATGGCTCCGGACTACTGATTGCATTACAGCGCCTATTAACCCATTGTTTGCGTTATTATACGCTTACACAGTTGTAACACAGTATACCATTTATACTAATAACCATTAGTGTAAATTATTATTTGATTGTTTATACAAAAGTAGATACCTGGCTTAATGCACTCTCAAGGTTTGTGGCCGTTGAGACAAAATCGGTGAGGGATTCATTATCTGCCTCCACCTCCTCCCTCTCCTCTTTTTCTTCTGTCAAGTCGGAGAGCTCGTGCTTAATCAGGAGCTCATTCACCCTGCCCAACTGGTTTGAGGAGAGACAAACATGTCAGGCTTGAAACTGTACATCGAACTCAAACGGTATCAGCTTATAACACTTATATAAAACACTTATAACACAAGCCCTACGTCAAATGTTTATCAGCCACCTTACATCATTATAACCCCCTACATTGTTTTCTACCCCGTTGCAATGCATGGTGATCGACATTATAGGCCTGTAGAACTTCAAAAGTATCTATTGAAAATATCTGTGAAAAAAAACATAGTTATACCTTTTTGTTCTTTAAGTCCACCAGCTGCCATACCAGTTGCACGAGCTCTTTTTCGTCAGATCCAAGTAGATCTCCGCTGGCGCCAGATGTGTTCGCGAACAACACCGCCAGGTAGTCTACCTGTGCCGTCATTTCCAGAAAGAAAAAAAACCCACAATAAAACGTACCTAATAATACAATCTCTTACAAGAGTAGTCCACAAAAAACTAAAGTGGAAATAAAATAGTTGAGGTACTCGTCTGAACTAGGCTCGTACACCTTGACGCCAAAGCATTTAGGCGAGGTAAATAGCTCCAGGTTTATTCGTTGAGTGCGGAATATATGCAAAACCTCCCGCAGTCACCATCGTAGAGTAATGGCTGAAGGTTCCGTTTTTGTAGCGCACCTACCTGTGTGGTCACGTGACAATATACCTGCCCTCCTTGGTTCAGGTGGTTTTCAAATTAGGACGTGGCAGATGGGCAATGTGACAATCATCATATTCTGTAGTACTCATTTTGACAGCAATATGACAAAATTACCTGTCAATATGCCAGATCCTATACCATATATAGTTAATATAGGCCTATTTAACCCTATCCCTAACCTTAGATGAATTGAGCAGCCTATCGTTAGTACGAATGTGTCCGTACTAACGTAGTTCAAAGTGTATAAAACTACACCCTTTTCCGTTCTTACGTCTAATTGAGTTCGCAGGCTAACAATGTCAATCACAATTTGGTAAGATTAAGCACAATATTTAATTTCGCTTAGTGATAAAAGTTGATTTATTTTCATACAATGAGTGATTAATGCAATGAATGTCATAGGCCCAACAGCATAGGACTAATATGTAACTATAAATAATTAAATAGCCAACGTAGTGCTTTGTAGTGAGTTTCAGTTGATTTCT
The DNA here is from genome assembly GCA_900303225.1 of Laemonema laureysi. NCBI lineage: Eukaryota > Metazoa > Chordata > Actinopteri > Gadiformes > Moridae > Laemonema > Laemonema laureysi. The sequence goes on along the minus strand of OMNS01037541.1, from coordinate 7,662 downwards.
AATTCCAACACGCAAATGTTACTCGCAGAAACTGATACGAGATCAGTTGAACTGCAGATGCGCATGCTCCGGAAATAATCACCAAACCGGAAGTTTACCCCCCGAGACACAGCGATGGCGGGGGATACTTCAACAGAGCTTCTCTTTATTGACACGTTTAAACATCAAAGTGCAGAGGTAATGTCTCAAAAGCCTCAATATCTCATAATCTGCACATTTTCCACCGCGAAATTGATGCAGTTTATTCCGTTGTATTTAACCGTATCTGGGAATGATGCTAAAAGTTCCCCGCTAGTAACACTAGCTTGGCTAGCATTTGTAACGTTACCCTGCATACGATAAACAGCATGTAAACTTTTATAGTAGCACTTTCATGTTGATTATAATGCAATTCAAAATGTTCGTATGTATTTCTTATTATTCATATAAAGTCCCTTGTTATTGTCTGTTGCGCACGACCAAGTCGTTTGTTTATTAGCATGCTCTTTATATTTGGTCGCCCAAGGGAAAACACAAGTGTGTGATAATGAGTCCAATTCTTCGGACTCGGTTTACTCTCAACTGCCCTGTTTGTTTATTTCACAGTTAGTAGTAAGCGTTCATAAGGGATGTTTTCGTCCACAATGCAATTGCAGAAACACACGACAGTGCGGGAATGTGTGTGTGATTGTATGTTTAATGTCTTATACTAAAAATAAAAATGTTTTACAGTTAACCAACATCGACGTCGTGCGGTTTCCATGCGGGGTTCTAATTACAGAGGTGCGGGTTATTCCTCCAGGAATCAAAGCACACAGTAGCTTACCCGACAGCAGAGCATTTGGGTAAGTGTTGACAGTCGCCTCGTTTCTTACTCAATACTTATTTGTATCTAGAGATATGCTTATTGTTAAAATCACTGTATATGTAATCAACATATACTGTGATTTATACAACCCATACAGCCATGTTCAATTCACATAAATAATGTTGTCATTGTAAACATTGTCTTGTCTCCAGGGAGACGTCCCCTCATGCATTCCAACTGGAGTTGTTCTTCAATAATGTAGCCAAACCAAGCCCCACCTTCCACAGGCTTGGCAGGTCAGACTTCTCTACCTTTACCTTTCAATGTTCTAATGAGTTATTGTTTCACCCACCCAAGCACCTTCTCGTTTTGTTGAAATGCACAGTCTCTGGTGGACGGTACATAAACGGTGTCAGTCTCACCTGTTGAACCAGTATGGGTGGAGTCTTTTTTGTAATGTGTTCTCACAAGGAGAACAGCTAGTGTGCGTGTGCTTGCATTAACATGCACCTGTTTGAACTATTGACAGGTATCTGTGTTCAGCTAGTGATCTGGTCTCACCAGAAATCAACTCCTCCTTTATCCCACCAACACAGTAGCCCAGAGAAAAAAAACAGCTCAGTGGAAAACCCAGCCTAGTGGTAGAGTGTTAGAATGCAGCTATATATTCAGTTGTATTTTAGGAAGACGCTGTATACCCCGTCTAAATATTACCTTGATAAAACGGTGTTTTGACATTTGTCTGTTGTCGTTATTGCCGTGGTATTGTGTTGCTAATCATTACTGTCACACTTTCTGTCCTCAGTCTTGAATATGATGAGAACAAGTCCATCATCTTCAGACCCAGTGGAAAGGTAAGAAGTCTTTCCTTTTTGATTATGATGCCGACCACCTCTTATGTAGGCCTGACTGTAATGCTGGTAGTAACTGTGACGGTTGTGGCTACAGGTGAACACAGATGGATTGGTGCTGCGTGGCTGGTACACCAGTCTGACCCTAGCGGTGTATGGTACTGCCGA
>OMNS01037536.1:0-14186 GCA_900303225.1 Laemonema laureysi | reverse complement strand
GTTGTGCTGGTGAGAAGAACCGGCCTCCCGATGCACATGCTGGTCACCCTCATAGAGCCCAGACTAACCTGGGCTAGAGACCACCTGCTGCTCCTGGGAGTCCTGTCATCTGCTGTAACACACACACACACACACACACACACACACACACACACACAAAGTTATTTTCACTTTCAACATTCATTTCATCAATATTGTTTCAATTATAATCTGTCTTGTCTTTCCAGCGATCATGTGTTCGTCACTGGCCACCGCCCTGGTTGCCTTGTCTCTGCTACAGAGCTCCATGGCTTTTTTCTCCTTCGGAAATGGTGCGTCCCATAGCAGCATTACAAAAGAAGCTCTTCGGGCCACAGTGAAAGAGACATGCATGGCTGTGGCCGAGACCTCCGGATACGAGTTTAATCCAAAGGTGGGTGGAAAACGCAGGCACACTGTAACGGTTCCACCCCAGATGTGTGGAAAAACACCTCGTCTAACGCTAAATACTAACTGTGTGCGTTCTTGTGTCTGAGAGTAGTGCGGCTAGGGCTTGATTCGCAGTTATTTGCTCGTTCCTATAACTATGTCATTTTAAAGGTTAATGAAGGTTAAAAAGTGCACCGCGGTGGTTTTAGTTTGGTGATATTCGCTTACAAAACAAAATAGCTTGTTGAAAAAGGACAGTCAAGGACACCATCGTGGATATAATTGTGTGTTCCGCCTGTCTGGCCTACAGGATTAAATGTCTCTTAAATGAGTCAAATGTTACGATACGAGGCTGTAATATAAAACTAAATACAATAAGCGTGTGTTGTGTCGTGTCGAGTTCTCAACTGTGTGATTCTCAGGAGGAGCCTGAGATTGGGAACTAGTGATGATGCGCAGTAAGTAAGGAAGATGGCGGTGGCGGGGTGGGCACAGACAGCGATGAACACAGTAATGCGGGGGGAAATACAGGTGACTATTCTGGGCAGAGATTGGTTTTGCTCACACTCGCATGCTACAATAAACAATTCTCTCACACACACTCGCCGAGAGGTTCAATTGGGTCCATGTTATCTTGTTAGCTTTTTCAGAAATCTGTTATTCCTTGACACACTGCATACCTCTCTTGCTCCTCGTCTGACATGCGCACTTTGACCCCCCCACCCCCTAGAATGGTCTGGTCCAGGCCTGTCTGGGTCCCACTGCGACCGGTTTGGTGTCATCGGTCAAGTTCAATGCGGTACTCGAGGAGATCGCCACAAATAATAGACTGGTAGACAGTGACTTCGTCAACAGGTGTGTGGCTGGGGGAAAAAAAACAACAACTTTAAATTAGAACATATTCATATGTATTAACAGTCTGAATAACATTAGGATAATCAATAAGTGAAATTGAGGACGAAAATATATCTCCAGCACTCGTCACCACTTCAACTCTGAGGCCTTCTTAGAGGGGCGTGACCTAATCACAGAGGGCGTGGTCAGCATCAAGGCCAACGTCCACGAACAGAACTACCAGGCTGCCAGGGAAACACTAGGCAGAGTTCTCCACACGCTACAGGTGAGGGACACACAAGATACACAAAGTTTATTATTTTTTTCATCATGCATGAATATAAAATGTGTATGTGTGTGTGTGTGTGTATGTGTGAACATGTGCTAATAGGACTTTTACAGCCACAGTAACTGGGTTGAGTTGGGATATACAGAGCCATACGTCAACCTCATCCACCCAAATCTCCCCATAGAAAACATAACAGGTATGTTTGTGTGTGTGTGTGTGTATGAAATAATTCTTTTCGTCTCTTTCAACCCCTGCAAGGTTTACGAAAGACCATAATTAACAAAATATCATGAACATGAAGATGATTCAGAAGTTGAATGTTAACTTAGCAGATATCCTAAAGTTTGAAACCTTTTTTTTTTTGCTTATTCTGTTAACACTGCCATTGTGTATACTGTACATATTTAGTGTATTCCATTTGCACTTCTGGTTGGATGCTAATTCCGTTGTCTTAGTACCTGTACTCTGTGCAATGACAATAAAGTTGAATCTAATCTAATCTAATGTTAACGCTGCTCCTATGGTTTCTAGCGAAGGAAGTGCCCACGTGCAACGACTGCGCCGGTGAGAGTTGTCCCAACCTGATCCTTGCCAACATCCTTGAAGAGAAGAAGCTCACGTCAGGCTACATGGACGAAAAGCCTCAAGGTATCGTAGCACAAAACATACAGCAAAAAGACATCAGTTAGATAATATCAGGGATGAGCCACGTTCGTTGTACGACTCATATCAGTGTAAAATGGTCTCATACTGTATATGAGACCATGAGACCATGTGACCCGCGCCTGCAGGAAAATGCAGCCACGGGGGTCCCTCCCTCACCGGCATCACCAAGGACAACGCGAGTTCCAGTTACAACAGGCTCGCCGGCAACATGGCCAGCAAGGCCAGCATCCAGCTGCTGGAGGACATCAGGGGAGCTGCTGGCGACAGTGAATTCCTGAGGTGGCGCTTCATTCGATGCTGTGTGCTTTGATTTCCTTGCAGTGTGACACTGGACTAGAACATTTTTCAAATTTCCCTTTGTCTCTTTGTCACGTGACCTCTTCACTCAGACTGATGGGAATTGCTCGCTCAGTTGTGGTGTGCTTCGTCATCGACACCACAGGCAGCATGTCGAATGAAATTGAGGAGGCCAGGAGGGTGATATGGGATGACATCATCGACAAAAAAAAGGGAACACAGGATGAACCTTCAGAGTACATTCTTGTCCCCTTTAATGACCCTGGTAAGATTGTTTGGGACCCTACTGATCGGGCAACATTACATTACACTAGTCATGAAATGTCTCTCTGATACACAACTCATATTTGTCGTTATGTTATGTTGTCGTTTCATGTTTCATGCGTTACATAATGTAGCCAGCGATTTACGAGGCATGTAGATCCAGAGAATTGCTGTTAAAGTTCAGAGATCAAGTAAAGAAACTAAAAGCAGGTGGTAAAATGTACTTCCCATTCATACCTTTGTGTGTATGCAGACTTTGGACCACTGACACGGACCACAGACCCTGAAGTAATGAAGGATAAGATCTCCAATCTAACGGCAGAAGGCGGTGGTGATGCACCAGAGATGTGCTTCTCTGGGATCGAGGTTGTTCTGCATATCTATTGTTCTGGGCCATTTTAAATGGAATGCAACTGGTACATTTACTGTTAACATCTTTCCCTCTCCAGCTGGCTCTGAGTAAGGCTCCGGCCTACTCATACATCTACGTGTTCACCGACGCAACACCCAAAGACATCCACCTTAAAGACCACCTCAAGGCTCTCATAGGGCGCACAAAGTCAAAGGTAATTTGCACCTGCTTCTACACAACTCTAAACCACTTCTCCATTCTCTCGGTTCAAAGCTGGAATCCTCCTCTTTTTTCCCTACAGGTGACTTTCTTCATAACACATGGCTTACTTGCCGGCAGGAGGAAACGTCGTTCTTTGACAGCATCCTTCAACGACTACAAGGACCTGGCTTTGGCGTCTGGGGGCCAGGCTATCCTGGTTTCCAAGGGGAAGCTGCCCGAGGCCACCAAAATCATCCTAGACACCTCCACCTCAGCCCTGGTAAAGCCATACAGGTTTAAATGCCAGAATACTCCTTTGGTTGACACAGAGAGAAAAACTGACATTTTCATGTTCCTTGTGTAAGGATCAGGTTCTGGACTCAAATGCAAACTAAAACTTAGGTTTAGAAGGTTCAAACAAAAAAGGTCTTTACTAAGTCACTTCAAGACAATAACAGGAACAAAAAGCAACAAGCCGGAAAAACTGGCAGATTTACGGAACATAAAAATGGGTAGGTAACCTATCACTATGACACTTACTAGACTGGGTGTCAGCTACAAGGACGATCAAACAAAGGGCAAACAAAATTGAGGGCTTAAATACACATGAGGAAACAATTAGCATATCAACAAAGGTGGAAAACAACCAATGAGGTTTATGGAAAAGAAAATAACCGAGGACATCTAGAGGAAGATACAAAAACGACACAACCTTGCATTTCCTTTCCTAGGTGACAGTTCTTCAGCAATCTAGGAGCTTTGGGAATGAGGCCTTTGCATTTCTGCTCGATGAGTCATTGAAAAACATCACACTCTACATTACAGGGGACAGGATTACCTTTACACTTATCAATCCTGCAGGTATGTCAGCGTGCCAAGTGTTTTATTGATAATCTCTGAAAGACCAATTCACTTGAGTGAACCGCATTACAAAAAATACATACATCTTGTTAGATAACCCTCCTGTGTTAAGCATTATGACACAAGAACACAGTATTGTGTGTGTACGTGTGCGAATGTTTGTTATACAAAAATATGTACTTACTAAAGACCTAATAACCACTCTCAGGTGTGAATCAGAGCAACACTGAGCTCAGTGGTGATCTGGGGACGATACAGAACGTTGGCAACCTGTGGAGAATTTGTCTGGATGCTGATAAGCTAACAGGAAGTTGGAAGATACAAATCAGCTCCTCTCAGCCCTACACACTGAAAGTTGCAGGTCTGGTTGAGGCTGTGGTAACTGTAACACTGTTGATGTTATTTTTAATTACATATTATAGAATATTTGAATCCATCCCTAAGAGTCCATAGTATGAGAACATAGCTGTAATATGTACCTTTGTGTGGTGTATGTGTTCAAACCTCTAGGCCAGAATACAATTACCTTCATCTATGACTTTGTGGCTCCTTACGGGGGACCTCACCCAGGTTATGCACCAATCACTGGGCGCCCACAAGCAGGTAAATATTTTAGTCCTGTTAACTGAAGTAGGATTACAAAATCAATCATTGCTTTGCATTGGTACAGGTGGTAACATACTTTCCTGTTTAAACTCAGGCCAGCCGACCACCTTGTTGTTAACGGTGATGGGCAGGAAGGGTCCCTCCTCGGTTACTGTGGACGAGGTCGGCCTGATACCGCTGTCTCGTACTGAGGCCCTTAGCAAAGGTTCAATGACTGACATGGGCAACGGAGACATCCTCGTTGCGGTCGATGCCATTCCGCGGGGAGAGTTTGTGGTGATGCTGAAGGGAACAGACTCCGTGTCCAACAGTCAGTTCCAGCGCCAGTCTACCACACAGATGTCCGTCTCCAATGTTGCCATCAAGGTCAGCCTAATTTTAACCAACCCGACAACGAAAGGTACTGGGTTCCATCCCCAATATCCGCAATCTACCTTGCAGGCGTCCTTGAGCAACATGTCTAATCCCTATCCGCTCCTGACCTATGGATCTCAATTATTGGATAAAAGCATCTGTTAAAATGACATTAATGAAATACATGCTTCCTCAGGCAGTGGTAGACAGCAATGCTGAGCCGGGACAAACGTTAAGCATTCCCTTCAGTGTAATGACAGAGGGCTCTGGCGGGACATACTCCATCACTGCCAGGAATGACAGAAACTACCCTCTGAAATTCCCCACTAGGTAGGTTATAAAACACTGTTGTGTGTTAATGTTAATATGTTTTACAATGTGTCCAAATGAAATGTCGAATTCATGACTTCACAACCAGTCCCATTTCACTGAATTTCTACCTTGGCTAAAGCTACTGGTGTTCAGCATACATTAGTAGATTATAACCTGCCTTTAAAAATAATTATTTCTTCCCTTGATTTCATGCCAGTGTTATGTTGACGACCGGGCAATATGCTAATGCTACTCTGGAAATCACGCCACCTGCAAACGCACCATCAGGCACTGCTATCACACTGACCATTAACACCAAGTCCACCACTACAGCTGATTCTAACTATGCAGTGATAACACTCTCCGTAGTAACCAAGGTAACTACTCCACAGGTCTATTGGAATGAATCTTTAAAAAATATATATTGCTGGTCCAACAGCAGTCCTATTAAAATCCTACAAGTTAATTAGTTAATTAGAGTTAATTTATAATGCAATCATTTTTTTTTTCTTCATCATTTTTACGTGCTACGTATGCTTCGTGTCCCGTCCAGATAACAGATTTTGTTCGGCCAATGTGTGAAGTGGTCCGGACAGCGGCGGAAAATTGCCCCAACGACATGTCTCAGTGTGCGTCTTTCCGCTGGGACCTCTCAGCCAAACTGACGGATGGTAACGGCACGGGTATAGACAGGGTCACGCTGCGGCGGGGGGACGGAGTCTTCTCTTACACCTCTCTGAGTGACCTCGAGGTTGAGGCCTTCTACAACGCCTCTTGCTGCTCACAGATTGTCGAGTTTGTGGCCGTCGATAAAGTCGGCAACGTGGGCACATGCTACCATTCCATCGTTCGATCGGGCGGCCCTCCGTCCCTGGGCCTGGCCCAACCGCTGTGGTTCTGTCTGTTGCTTGGCGCCTTTATGGCCAGGAGTTAGGAATCATTTAATGGGGGATGTTATTTTTCATTCGACAAATATGAGATTGTCTTTTGTTTTAATTTTACATATTTTATGAATAGGAACACACATTTTAGCAAAATGAGAGGATCAATACATTTCGTTTTTTAAGTGTTGGGAAAAACATAGAACATTTAATTTTTATGTTTTAAAACAATGTGTTTGTCTCTTGTCTCACATTAAATGTAATACAACTGTAAAACGACTGCAACCGAGAGCCACCAAGTGCTCAGCAGCCAGCAAGTATGATTTTTCATGTGAAGCTCAGATGTAAAGCACTTTACTTACTTTACTAACTATTGGAGCACTTTATTTGATAAAATAAATGGTGCAATGTTGCGTTGTGTGTTCAAATTCATGATATTCATTACATTTTGAATATTTTCTCATTAATTTTATTCATCCACCACATTAGACACCTTCTGATGACAAAATGTGCTTAAAAAACACAGAATTCAGAAAAATTTAAACGGAAAACACAGAATTTGGGGAAAATTTGGATACCCTAATCATTGTAGGATCCCCTAATCATTGTAGGATGCATATTATTGGGAATCAGCATATACATCAACCTTGTGAACATTTCTCAAATGCTTTTTTAAATGTCCAGACTGTACAAAGCTCTTGGAGCAGTGGGGGCAGGGATAGGGTCTTTCTCCTGTGTGAGTGTACTTGTGTCTTTTTAGGTTGTTGTAGTCCAGGAACTCCTTTCCACAGTACGGACAACAGTGCCTCTTCTCCCCACTGTGCCTCCTCAGATGTACGTTGAGTTCTACTCTCCTGTTGAATCTTTTATCACAGAGGTTGCACGGGAACTGCCTTGCCTTGGTATGGACCCGCATATGGGTTTCAACATCTTTTCTCCTGAAGTAGCTCTTGTGGCAGATGTGACAAACAAAGGGTTTTATTCTACTGTGCACCATTTGCATGTGTTTGGTGAGGCCAAATCTGTAAGCAAAACCCTCATTGCACTGCGGGCAAATGTATATCTTTCCGTTGCAGTGCACCCTTCCATGGCGACTTAGCGTTGTAGAGTCTGGGAAGCTCTGGCCACAGCGGGTGCAGGAGAAGGGCCGCTGGCATGGATGGAGGCGCACGTGCCTTCGCAGGGCTGCTGTGCAGCTGAAGACACGGCCACACTGTTCACACTGGTTTCTGAGCAGACTTTCCCCGGCGACCGAGAATGGCTCCGATGGCGATTGGGCGATTGGCGACGTTGTTGCGGGCGTGGGGTGGGAAGTCCCTTGGTGTGAGAGTCTGATTGTTCGGGGGGCAGGGGGGCTGCAACTAGAACTGGAAACAGCCGGTGAGGAAGGCGGCCGATGCTTTCGCGTGACAAGACGAGAGCTGGCGCGCCGTTTAGGAGCTGTGGATCTAGCCGTCCGCTTTGTAGGAATCCGGTCAAAGCGGTCATCATTTCTCAGTGGTGACTTACTGGCTTCCAGTATTGGTGGTGTCCAAACTGCTTCAGTCTTAATTATTGTCTGAATGCTAGCAATGTTTACCAAACTAACGCTCTCTTTAGGACTAGCCCTTTCTTGACCTAATCTGTACTTCTTAGCAGAAGGGCTGCATTTATTTGGCATTATTCTGAAACCTTTGAGACCACGGGAAATTTGTTTAGTAGCGTTATATTTTGGACTAACATCTAGATTTTGGGAAAGCTCTCTTGTGTTGTCAGGGCTGTATTCATCCATATCCAAATTACCAACTTTAGGACTGACCTCTGTAGGTTTACTGGTTGTCTCTGCACTGCTCAGGGATGGTCCTGGTTCTTTTTGTTGTTTCATATAACATTTTTGGCTCCTAGTATTATGTGTAGTTGACTCTGTAACTACACAATCATTGGGGAATTCCTGAAAATAGAAAAGAATCACAGTTTTATTATACATTATACATTATGGTTAATGTGATATTCAGCTGATGAAAGTACATTAAAAATAACTGAATCAACTGAGCAGAAAGGTATTATAAAATTACATCCATCCAAACATAGCATTACCTTTTCCAGTAGGTGAGCCACTGGGGCCATGGACAGCTGTGCAAAAAACATTGTTTTAGTTATCCCCGAGTGGGAATGAACTGTGTCATTGAAGAGGGGGGTAGGGACAGCTGATGTTGCATCCTGTGCAACCTGCTTTGGTGCTTTCACAGTACATCCCTTGGTAAAAGCCTTGCTCAAATTGGAGCTAGAGAGAGTGGATGAAGGTAACGTCAAACATAATTCTCTGATAGGTGCCAATGTCGACTGAGTCAATGCAACTGTTGAGGGCTGAACCTCGGTGCCAGTTGTTAGTAAGTCCTTTTGCCCACAATTCATGACACGCGGTCCTTCAGATGCAGAGGATGTTAAATGAGCAACATTTCCCTCAGCACATGCTGAAAAATCTGGAGGGTTTGATGACTTCTCTTGCATCGTTGTTCGAGGGGACGTAAACTTGGTTTCAGATATTTTCTTCGTGTTTGCATCGCCTAATCCATCATTTGACGCTTCTACCGGTGGTGTTGGTGTAAAAGAGAGCTGCAGACGCGACCGAGTCCTTGTATGTGGCGCTTCTGATGCTGCGTTTGATTTTGGAACAATGGCAGCATGTTTTCTTAATTTTGTGGGGGAATTTGTCGGAGTCCTGGAACTGACAACTGCAGGTGGAGTACTGGCAGACACAACTGCATTTCGGGGACAGAGAGGAAGTTGAGGAACAGAGTGTTCTTTTGTGGACTGATGTAAAGGAGGTCGGCTGTTTGCCATTTGGCATGTAACAGGAGATGGATCAGAAGTGTGGGCTTTGGTTGTTGTTTGAGGAGACGCAGGGAGAATACCAGAGGATGGAGGAGGTGACATAGTCCCCTGCAATGGCAGTCGTCTTACACAGCACTTTGGCTTACTACACGGGCACCCCACTCTTGGAGCCGGGTCTGGTTCAGGTTGAGTATGGAGCTCAAATAGGCCGGTCTTCTTTGGTGGCCGTCCTCTTCTACAAGTTGCTGCAGAAATTATTGATGAACAAATTCTGATGTTGTCAAGATGAACAGGTGGAGACTGAACTTTGCCATCCACTGTTTTTGTCTGAGGCCTTCTGTGTTTATTTATCTGTGGTGATGAATCGGTCTGGAAATGAACAATTTCGTCGACTTCTGCATCGCAAGATACACCCTTCATTGAGAAAGATACTTCTTCTGATAACTGGATGGGCTGCTCAGATTTGACCTCAATATTCAGATATGCCTGCATTGTAACATTATCTCCATTTGCGATAGTTTCATTTACTCTCAAATCTTGCTGAGAGATCTTTTGAGATTGTTCTTCTCCTGGTGGAGATTCCAGTGTTTCCACCTTTAAAAATATAATACAAAAAATGACATTTAAGACAAAGTAACCCAACACTTAGACAATCATGTGTCATACCAACCTTAAGTACATATCCTTCTCCATAAATATTATACAACTGCTGGTTCTGCAAATCTTCCCTCCACTGATCATCTTCTTGTTGTTCCCTATGTTGTGGCAATGACTTTCTGAACCCTTGTTCATTGCAACAGAGACCTGGTAAAAATATATATATATACACAACTCATGAGTACCCTGTCCAAATTATACTACAAACGAAGTTTACTACAAACTGCATACTCATTTTATTTACATTTTAAGCATTTTTGAAATGTCATTGCCATTTCGAATTGAAAAATATATGTTCTATTTTCTTAATATTGCACAGCAGTATAGTAGAATAGAAACCTTTAAGAACAGGCTATTCATAATGCATAGCTTAATGTTTGTGTTTACTTGTGGTAACAAGCTAAAAAGTAATTTCTATATCTACTGATTTATGAGATTAGGATATTAAGTTAATCAAAGCATCTGGAATGAATGTGTGTGTGTGTGTGTGTGTGTGGTTAACAAATAAATATGCAATATAGTACAACTATAGACTTTAGAATAACTAAGGTTTAAATTGCAAACCTTGTAATCTTGAGATATTAAGAATATTATGCAGAAAACATGTTTTGTTCTGAACACACTTTTTAATCACCAACATTAAAAAGAACAGGTAGGCCTATCAATAGGGTGGCTGCCTCAAGACCTTATGTTTTAGTCCATACTAGGCATTTGAACATAAAATTGCTGACCACCACGTTCATTGAATTTTGAGTAACTCCGTTTGCCTACAATCGATGCTTTTATCAGCCTAGAAACGAAAATGTATGTGTAAATCCTACACGGAAACAAACATGGCCACCGACTAATTACATTTTTTCCCGTTTCCTTCCGCTTCCGATTTATATATCATTAGCATCGTTACTGAGAATCCTGACATTGTCACGCTTAAAATCGATCTACTGTGTGTGGTGAAGTTGCTACTAGTTTAGGATGACACAATAAAAAATCAACAACAATCTATAGAACTGACTGCATATAGTATGCAATACAAAAATCTAAATATTGTCAGTTCTATATAGAACTATAACTTACCACATTGGACTCCTATGTCACATGTTCTAGCAGTACCTGGCCCATGTTCAGAGTCAATTCCGTGAATGTCATGTTTCGGTAGATTTGTCAACAGCTCTAAATAGCTACATTTTGATTTAAGGTCTTCGTTCTCCTTCTTGATTTTCGATATTTCTTCTTTCAACTCATTGACCATAGTTTCAAAAAGTGTAGTAGTCTCTACGGCTGCAGACTTCAGCATACTGTCCATAACTGTTAAGTACCTCGTCTGAAATTCGTCCCCCGACATAATTTGGTCTTAAAACTTAAAACGATATAATTACATGCGCTGTATTACTCTAACCCCGTTTCTAGGCGTTCCTTCTTTGTATGCTACGTGACGCTTGTTTGTAGGTCAGAGTGGTTAAAGACCGATATTTTCCTGGTTCTGAGGAGGTCGACTAAGCATTATAGTCTGGATTATGTGAAGTACTCCCTATAGTCACACTAAATCTAATATTAAACACATAGACAGAACGAATACAGCAGTGAAGAAAATTGAGCAAACGCGCAACCGGGGTACTGCGCTTTCAACCAAGATTGTCCTAACTCACAATCCGTAGTTTTCTTTTTGATCCCGGAAGAGTTATTGTTTATAGAATTGCAGTCAGATGAAAATGGTATTTTCTTTTGACGCTCTAACGATATATTTCCGTTATATTCGCATCTCAGTGTGCTCAAAAATGTTTTAATTTAATTTTTCTGCGTTCTGATATTCGTGCTTTCTAATAATACCAAGGTATACATTCTATGTAATAACTAGATTACGTTAGCAAGTTAGCTAAGAGGTTATGATCGTTTCGGTACATTCGAAGTGAGTAAACTGATGAAGTGATTTTTTTTCTTGACGGAAGTGAATCTAATTCCAACTATAAAGTAAGTCATTTGAAATCTGTAAACGCCCAACACCCGTCGTCAGGTAGTTGCATAACAAGTTGAAAGCCATTTGTGTAAAACAGGCTAATATCGGGTATCGAAACTACAAAGAAGTTATACGTCGCTGACATGTCCGAGGCGGTTGTAACGTTTCAGTCCCAACTTTCGGGTGTGATGGAAACAGTCTTCAAGGCTGCCATGTACGAAATCACCCGTTTAGTGGAAGATAGTTTCTTAGAAGAGGTAACACGCAGCCGGGAACAGGTTGAGTCCCTGAAGAGGCGCTTAAAGTGGTCGGAGAGTCGACGAAAAGAAAGAGACAGAGACGGTGGTAGATGTGCTGACTGCGGACGAGTAGGAGACTCCAGTGATGCTGATGGAGGTGAGGCGAGATCCTCGGGCATTAAGACAGGTTAGTCTTTTTAAATACATTTTGCGTGTATTTGAGTAGACGCTCCAACAGTAAAGAAAATAAGGAAAATGCAATGCCTCATCGTGAGTAAATTAGTGGACAGGTCCTGAATACTAATATACTTTACATCATACTATAGTTCAGTGAAGTCACATGTTTAAGTGTTCACAAAGAGTGTGTGGTGTTGTATTGTTTATCCCCACGTACATCAGTAATATGTTACATTTTCGCTTTGGTATAGAAAAAAGTCAGAAACTGGACAAAACCTCGAAAGGAGAGATTCAGGGTTGCCGGGCCAATGGTGAAGAGAGTTCCACACGAAAGCAAGACAAATCAGAGACCAGTGTATCACCAAAGGTATCATTGTTAATGTATCTGCCAACTGCCTTTGCCAAACTTAACAGAGACCAGCTATACAGCTATAAGGCATCTATATAAGCCCAGATATATGACAAGGCAAAAATACAAATGTGTATTGATAATATAAAGTGAATTTACAATTCAATTTGTCTCTTGGTTAGTCAATGAATACAGGCAGAGAAAATCTGGATCGAATGCCCAAGGAAGAGGCCCTCTGCATCACACCCACACCAGATGCCACCGAGCTCACAGACAGATGGGGAATCAATTTAAATGGTCAGTCTTGTCACATAGAATATGTGAATATACATGTTATGTCTAATTCTATATTCAAATCTTTATCTTATTACTGATGTCGTGTTGTATATTGTATCCTCTGACCCAACAGGTACAGAGGGGGCAGGATTTACAAGTCCCTCTAAAAATGTTAGTGACACAGCAATCCAACGGTGCCAGAAGGACTGGGAGCCTGGCCTGGACCAGAGGCAGGAACAGAGTCCAGATAACCACTCACCGGGTCCAGCTGGACCTCTTTACCAGAACACCTATGGCATGGAAGACCTCGGTGGCTTTGAAAGGACCGAGTGTGGTAGTAGCAATGTGTTAGATATCAGTGGTATGGATGGATCAACAGAGTCCCCACCAAGTCGTGTAGGTGAGGATCTGAGTTATATTGGCCATTATGAGGATGACATGGGTGCCGCCTTCGAGAGGCCAGAGCATCAATCCTATCCGCTAAGTCACCCCCAGAGTAGTAGAAGAGGTGCATTGTGTTCACCGACAGAGTCCCCCTCAGGGGCCAATATAGAGGTGAGTGGAGGGTTCAGTTGTCTGCTGATTAATGAAGAGGGCTACCTTCAGGACCAGAGTGCCCTGTACCCAGAACACACGCCTGGTGCATCAGGCAGTCGACTGGGCTTCAGGGGGCAAGACCATCACAATGGAGAACCATGTTTGGGCCGTGCAGAGGATATTTACGGGCCCTCAGAGTCCTTTATCCAAAGTCTAAATATGGGAGAAAGGGTGCAAGTTCAGGTGGGAGGAAGGGGATCGAGGAAGCACAATTGTAATCAGTGCTCCATGTCCTTCCCTGACTCCTCTTCTCTGAAGGCCCATAAGCAGCAGACGCACAGTATTGGGCAACGAGCCCCGTATTCCTGCAATCAGTGTGGGAAGACCTTTAGCCAAGCTCATAGCTTTAAAGTCCACCAGAGGATTCACTCGGAACAAGGACTACACCTCTGTAGCCACTGCGGCAAAGGCTTCCCTGGCATCGCTGATCTGAAGTCCCACAAGTGTAACCAAACGGGTGACAAACCGTACTGTTGTACTGTATGCGGGAACAAGTTTAGCCGCCTGTGGAATCTCAAGTTGCACAGACGCATTCACACGCAGGAGAAACCTCACCGGTGTAGCATGTGCGATAAGAGCTTCACCCGGGCAGACATTTTGAAGGTCCACCAACGTACCCACACAGGGGAAAGACCATACTGCTGCGCTCAGTGTGGCCTCAGCTTCAAACGCCTGGATCACCTCAAGTCACATCAGCGCAAGCACAAGTCAGATCTTTGAATCTGTGTCCATTTATTCACTTTTATTCATGTTAGTATTTCGGTATATTACTATTTTATTTGTATAATTCTTTTATAT
>OMNS01037532.1:2180-25087 GCA_900303225.1 Laemonema laureysi | reverse complement strand
GCACAGCACAGTGAAAAGGATCCAGAGAGAAGGAAACACTAAGTTGAGCCTCTGCACGGAGACTCTGCTCTGAGGGCAAAGGTTGCACCTCTTTCAGTGATTCCCTCTCTGGCCTGCGGTCATAAAACATACTTCAGTGTTGTTTACCTGGAGGCTTGTGTATTGGGACACAGCTCCTGTCCGCATCAGGGTGACCCAACTGTGGCGCACCGAGAGCCTATTCAAGGGGTCAGGGGTCAGGGCTGTGGATCCGGTACTAATGAATGACTCAAGACAATTGAAGCGCCTGTTAAAATCTGGGTGTTGCATGGTTGCATTGAGCTGCGGGACACAACGGGCTGCTTTTGAGTTTGTCCTATTGACATACAATTACTGCCGCATGCGACGTGAGCCACACTAACCAACGCAGGTTAAGCCTCGCAAAACCATCAAACTGCCGTTATATAACCAGCTATAAATATGAGTCAGACGAAGGGCCTAATCTATAGAGATAACGAAGCCATGTGCTGTGGTATGCCGCCTCGTTGTTGGTGTTTACAGTGTATTTACATTGTTGTAGAAACGCATGTCGCATGTTTCAGTGCATGTCACTGCACAATCTTGAATTGGAAGTTTACTTAAATGTGCAATTGCTGACACAAACGTGAGGAACGTATATCAACCTTCATGTGACTCACCTCCATCCACAGCCTGACCAGTTGCAGGCAAACGGCTTCTCCCCCGTGTGTCTCCTCAGGTGGGCCTTGAGGTGGCTGCTCTTGGTGTACATCTTGGTGCATCCAGGAAAGTTACATTTGTGCATTTTAATGAGGTCAGCCACCGGGTTCTTCTGGAACTTCTGAGCACCAATCAGAAGCCCTGCTCCCTGGCCGGCCAACCCGTCGCCCACCCCCAGGGGTTTTGCTGCGATGGGCACCGGAGCAATGCGTACAAACTTGGAGGACGTGTTGAGGTTGGGCGAGGGGAAGAGCTGGGGCACCAGGGCAAACGTCTGGCCCTGGATGTTGACCAAGAGTTGTGCGATTTTGATGTCTGAGGCTGGAGAGGGCTGAGGGGGCTGGCTGGCTGGCGTGAGGGGTGCTGTCATGGGCTCCTGTTTAATATGAAGAGGCTGGATCTGGAGGAGCACCGGCACACCTCCATCACTAGCACTGCTCTTTGTCGACACAGCCTCATTGGTCGGTGTCGTCTTGGACCCTGTGTCTGGTCCTGCACTGGATTCCTGTTTGGGGTTGGGGACCGGTGTGGATTTTGTTTCCGTTTCAGGAACGGAGGAAATGGCGAGTGTTGTAGAGCTGGCGACAGGAACAGTTTGGTCCGAATTCTGGACCTCTGAATCCAGCGTGGGCCCCAACAAGGAGCCCTTCTTGCATAGGTCCAGACCAAGCCCGACACCAAGGACCTCATCCAGCCCTAGCACTATAGTGCCACCCTGCTGGTTCTCTTGCGACATGCTCACCACCTCCATGTTCTCCTCCAGGAACTCCTCGATTTCCTCCAGCGTGGGCTGGAAGGACCCTCCGAGTGGCTCCTCCATCTCCACGCTGGACCAAACAGGGAAGTCCAAACTCTCCTCCTTCACAAGCTCCCGTTTGGAGGCCACTCCCTTGCGGGAGTCCCAGAGAAGAGGTGAAATGGGCATGGGGACCATGGCCCCACCAGAGCCCCCCAAAGAGGCCTGGGACAGCAGGTAATCCAGAATGCTGTCCTGGCTCTCCGTGCTGGAGTTGCTGCCATAGCTAGAGCTCAGCACCTGGGAGTCCGGGCTGGAGCACGATCGAGGACTGGATGAATCGCTGCGGTCATCCTCGGAAAAGGGTGAGGGCATCACCTGGTAGGAGCCTGAGTCGGTAACCATGTCCGACAGGCCGCAGGCGGGTGGAGAGCCACTGTGAGGCAGAAAAGTCTCCTGCTTTGCTAGGAAGTTATCTACCATCCCTGGCAATCGAGGGGGAAAGAAAGATATCCCGTCCCTTCTCTTCTTTTGATATCAGTGTTTTGAAAATAGTGAGGGAGTGATCCAAAAAAAAGGTTCCTGGACGAAAATAAAGAAACAAGGGCAACCGATGTCACTGGAGATGGAGTGAAACAACACCACCTCTCTGGATAGAAAAGGAAATGCTCTGGCGCTCCAACGCCTCCAGGTCCAAGTCTAAAGAAGAATGAACACAAATATTGTCGTTAAGTATAGAATAGAGCAATGGCTTTATATGTGTGTGTGTGTGTGTGTGTGTGTACAACTAAACAATGTGTGTGTGGTTGTGAATTTACATTATGTATATGATATAAATATGAATACAGATGTAACTACTCCGACTTGCAAGACCACTTGCAGGCAATTCCTGTGGAGACCATTTAAAGTTGTTGGCTGGAGATCGGTCACTGTGATTGGAGGAGAGTTCCCCTTTCCAGGGGCCCCTGGGCTAACGTGACCGATAGTAACCGACTGACACTGTCAACACTATGAGCAGGCAACACCGCGTGGGGCAGCTACACTGCATAAATCACATTACTGTTTACTGAATATTTTAACAACAGTAAATCAAATCAAATTATGGACATCCGTTTTGCACGAGGAGACACACGAGGATCGCAGTCAGCGTGTCAGGCAGCATACGTTTCTTTGCACTTATTCACAATTATTTTCCTACCATTAAACACATTCGTTTTCTATAGTCTAAAACAAATACAATAAGCTGTGGCAGGCGAATGTGACTATTGGTCTGGCTGCTTGCAATGAGCTAGTCGTTATTTATTTACAACTCAATAAACCAACCTTAGTAGACGCTGGAAACATGCGGCCTAATGGCAACATGGACAGTAAAGTAAAGCTCATAATGAAATGGTAATTACATCACGTGCTATTGAGTTAAAAGAGTAGCACATTTTCGTCAGATGTTTATTCATTTTTATCAAATTGAATACCAGCAGCAACAACAACACACAAGCTACATATTTATAATTGATTTCATTTTTGGATTATGCAAAACTGGGCTCCGACGGTCCAGTTAGCCACGAGGACGCGTGCGTCGCCGCGCGTGCCTCTCACAACGTAAACATGTTTTCGTCCAGCGTGCCGCAGCATATGGCAGAGGGGAGCGCCCTGCATCATTATTTCTCATGAAAAAAGCGACAAAACAAGAAAAATAATGAAATCTCACCTGCACAAATTCAAGCAAACGGCATCCCCGTGCAACGCCCCGTATTCAACGCTGTCCTCCGTATCCAAATGCTAAATGTATAGAAAACGCGCGATTCGCCCTTGAGTGTGGTCTGCAGCAGCCTTCGTACTGACTACCAGTAGCGGCGGTGGAGTTGTACTATATTGAGCGTCACATGACTTCCAGTGTGTAGAGGGTTACATGGGTGGAAGTAAATGGCTGGCGCTGAAGGCTCGTCCCTGCTCTGGCACGCTATTGGGTGGCGAGTCTCGGAGGGCTGGTCCTTTGTACGTCAATCAGGATTGCGTGGGTCAACATGTGGCGGTAGCCTGGTAGCTGCAGCCAGGAAGGAAGAGAGCCATTTCCAACTTTTCCTCCTCTCATCCTCCCCTCGCTCCATCTTTTGGAGGAAGCCGACACAATCCCTGCTCGGCCAACCGATTGTGGCTACGAGTTGACCTCTACAGTGAATGAATGCACAAAGCAACAAATTAAATACAACGTGTTATGGATTCAAACTTAAATAAAACTTAAAATACATATTTTGGAACTGTAACATTTTGATGTTATTTCAGTTGTTAGGATTGTTGCCATTGTTATTAAAGTATTATTACAATATTGAACAGAAGTGTTGAGTAGTGTATTCTGTGTTTCTGAATCATGTGACCAGTATTCTCTTTAAGTCAAGTCTATTAAAGTCTATTTACGACTATTTAGCATGACCTCAACACAAACCAAGTAGACCTTTACAACATACACAAAATACACAAGGAAAGGAAAGGTGTGTTCTCTCGGTTCTCTGGGACCAAATTATCATAAGCACTGAAGACAGATAACCTGTACAGCAAGGCTACAGAGGTTTCAAACCAATACTTTCAGACACATCTGCTTGTTTGTTGAAGCAGTTACTTCCTGATCCTGAGACCAGCACTTGATGATCCAAGACCCAAATCATAAATACTATTCTGGGAATCGCCAACCGCCATTAACTATACCTACCATGAGTACCTACAATGTTGCAGGGTGGGTTTATTTATTGTAGGACGCAGCATCTCCATAGCGCCTGGCCTAGAGGAAGTCAACTGAAGAATAGACTCCCGTTACAAATACATGCAGAGTGTCATGGCTTGTGCAGGGAGGTGAACCCAGATGCTGAGATCAGACCGTGTAGGTGTGAAAGGAAGCGTTACTTAAAACAGGCAGCACAGGTGAACAGAATTACTACGCAACACAGGGGACAATATGTTACATTACATTACACTCACGACACAAAGCAACAAACAGGTAGTGAGTGGGGTTGGGGGAGGATCGTTACACACAGATTATCCATCGCTTTCCTTCCCCAGCTTACTCCTGGTTAGGCTTGTGGTGCAGGCGGGGTTTAGGTCCTAACCAGTTATTGATTGGCAGGCTATGAGCCTGCCAGTCAATACCCGACCATACATCTTTCAAAGATGGCTGCTGTCATAATGTTTCTGTTTAGATCATCCTCAGTTTGTCCCTTACAAATATAACAGCAAGTATGCAATACTGTGATGTCATGTGTAATAGACAATTGTATTGTGTTGCACGCTGTGTGTATCCATTGTTATTGGGTATGTGTTGCATGTATGTATGTTATGTGAGATGTGTTTATGTTATGTGTGTATATTGTGTGTTCTGTGTGTTATGTGTTGTGTGTATATTGTGTGTTATGTATTGTGTGTATATTGTGTGTATTGTGTGTTATGTTATATGTAACTAAAGCAAAAGTTCATTCAGGAAGACAACATCCCCCCGCTACTTCTGCTGTTAATTCCCATGCTGCCATTGAAGGCCCCTCCCCTTCATCTCTCAACCAATCAGGACCTCATGCATTAAACGGAGTACAATTGCACGCCAACTTGCAGTGTATACACAGCTCTCATTCATGCTCGTCTCTGTGTTTTCATTGTGACTCTCCTCCATCCCCTTCACCTGCAGGACTATAGACCCATAGTCACCACCACCACCACCAGCGTCTAGACACCATCAGGGGGGAGTCTCATCTCCTAGCATTCTTCATGGATCCGTCGTCCCCATGAAGAATCATTTGATGGTGTCTAATCGCTAAATGTGTTGTCAATAAATGTTGTGGTTCATTCGTCTCTCCTGATTGAAGGGTGTATATTGTGTGACATCAGAGAACATGTCTGAGCCATGGTAGTTGACCTCCTGACCTCCTGATCCGAAATGGATGAGCAGCGACGCTTCAAGGATTAGTCTCTTGTCTTTAACCTACTTTAGTCTCTCTCTCTTTCTCTCTCTCTCTCTCTCTCTCTCTCTCTCTCTCTCTCTCTCTCTCTCTCTCTCTCTCACTCACTCTCTCTCACTCTCTCTCTCCCAGATGTGTGTATGAGTCTCTCATCTGGAATACTATACAGAGACTATAAACAAGCCTACTGTATGTAACACTACTGAGAACATCATTCTTTTGGCTCAATCATTGTTGTCAATAATAAACGACAAGCACAAAGTTATGATAATAGATAGTTATGTAACATGTGCTTATAAAGACCCTAACCCTATTGGCAGAGGGCTTCTAAATAAGGCAGGAACCTGTGGAACCCAGAGCTGAGGCATGACAGACACTTTCACAGAGCAACAAGGAAGAACATCTAGATGATTTGACTTTGTTTCAAATCTAGAAACAATACAATATCATGTCTTCACCATTTGCTATTTTATATTAGTTACACACAAATAACTCACAATGTTATTGCTATGAACTTCAATATGTTGTTCTTATAATCCATTGACCTACTCCAAGAAAGACACTGCAGTGGGAACAAGTTCATGATCAACACAAGAAAACCTGATAGTCCTATAATTGGCAAAGAATGGGAAATGCAACTACAAAAGGTTCAATACCTTTTCACATAATCATGTATTTATCCACCTGTTATTATAAACATCCCACAGTTTTTTACATGTGGACATTGTTAAAAGAGAAGCATTTGTTTAAATGACAAATCATTTGTCAGGTTGTGTTTGTTGTTAGGAACAGTAGGCTGTTCTGACTGATGTTACTGTGTCAGCCTGGTCTGGTGGACTAAATGTGCCAAGTACAAGTTAATGATAAGCCTGGTTAACCTTGTTAACAGGTACATGGTTGTGTGTGTGTGTGTGTGTGTGTGTGTGTGTGTGTGTGTGTGTGAGAGAGAGTTACATTGCAGGAGATAAGGGATGCGTGGAGTGTATTATGTAAATACATGTTGAAAATCATCGAGATGGATGTTGCACAATTATTTCACAAAGTTGATTGATTGATGATTTATTGATCAGACTCTTACAAGATTGGTACTTTCAACTTGCAAACGATCTGATCTGTTCATTTTCATAAAACCCCATTTGACTGTGTGTGTAATTACTAAAATGTCATGTGACCTGATGATTACCAGCCCCTATGGTGGGATACGGTACTACAAACATTTAGATGAGACCAGCAACTGTGTGCAAGGGCATCACATTGTGTTGAAAAGTGGTGGTAACGGCTCAGATGAAAAACAATTTTTTTAAACGGTCTTCAAAATATGCTATTTTAGGCAATGTAATGGAGGATCAGTATGAGATCAGAGTAGATAAAGTAGATAATTAAGCGAGAAAATAAATTGCATAACAGCGCATCAAAAGAGCGTTTTTGGGTCATTTTAGAATCAGTTGGCTAGGGTGAATGTTTTTTAGCTTACATTAGTTTTTTTGGACAATTGTTTCTCCTACATTGACCTTGCATTGTATGTTTTCTTATTGTGCAAATACACATTTCTCAAAGCTCCCATTTGTTAGTTAACATTCCTTGGTGCAAGCTGTTTGTCTGGCATTTTTCTGACAAATTATGCTTTAAAAAAAAGTGGTGGGGACAGTGTCCCAAAGACACCTACATCTGTGTGTAATTAAAGTTACAATAATTTTGCAGGATAATTAGGATTTTGCAAACGATTGCAACCAAATATCTAATTTCGTTAAATAAATTCAACTGCCAATCCATATGTTCAATTGGAATATGATATACGTCCTCCTTTCATCTCATTAAATCCTTATAATATTAATGTAGGGGTAATTTTTATCTTTATCTTTGGCGCCATCGTGTGGTAGTAATAATATATTAGAACTAGAGCAATGAGTTACCATAACAACCCAACACAAACTAAATGGAAGACGTGGGGTCGTTGAAAAGATTAGGCAACATTCTTACACGCATTGCAGTAATTGCTTTTAGGTGACAGTTCATCATAGGATGCAAACGACGGGTAAGATAACATAACTATATAGATAACTAACCCTAGTAACATTAGCACCGACTTAACATTAGCAATCTAAATTACATTAAAGGGTCTTAGCGAAATTATATTCAGAAACATCTTTTATGTCGCCGACTACGATGTTGTCCCCGACAGCAGTTTCATTTAGTAAGTAGGTTACATGTTACACTTCAATGCTCCCTAATATATCGCCTGCAAATCTTCATCAAAGAGTCCATTGTTTGCAAATTACGTCACAAAGGCTTGTTTTCATTATAATTTTTTTTACAGGGGTCCAGGACATGCATTCAGGCCCTCTGGTTGTTTCAGTCACAGATTGCACCGTTGACTCATATAAACCGGGTAGGCTACATGCAACAACACTAATTGTGTCGGCCTACATTTTGCTTTTTGACATTAATAATAAACACAGTAATCTAATCTAAATAGGTATTTTATTTTCCGTTACTGCATATTTACCTGCTGTTGCAGAAATTCATAAAACATGGCTTTGTGTTTAATGCAACCTTTATTATCAAATATTGTAGTATTACAGTGTTGCTGCTTTCCATACACCTGATCTGTCCCCTCTTCTCTGTGGGTTTAGGCGTGAGAATGGGAAAGAAAACACACCAGCATGTGTTCAAACTCCCAGAGGAGAAGAGCCTCCTTCTGCTCACAGCCAAGGAGAAGGAGCACAGACGAGAGGTACGATCCAGGTGTTTACTACACACATACACACTGTTAAGCCTTTGGTAGAGAAGGATCCACTCGCAGACAAACGGCTTGGTTTCACAAAGTTCTCTGAGTTTTATTTCAGCCAGGCACAGGTAGCATAATGGGACGATCCGACAGAGACTGATTGGCACACCGAGCTTAAATACACACAAACCAATCAACACAAATGAACACAGGTGTGTTCCCTAAAAGGCAGCAATTCAAACAAAGACAGAGTACAGGGTGGAGTCAGAAGCACATGACCACCATCACCTGACTTTACAAAATGTAAACAAAAGCACATGTTGCTGGAAAAAACTGAAACTCAAAAGGCAGGATCACTAACACACACACACACACACACACACACACACAGAGCTTGAGGTGTGTGTGTGTGTGTGTCCTGTGGTTCTCTCCTCTGGGATCGGGCTAGATTCACAAAAGTATCTCACATTTTCGTAACTGCTGTTTTTTTCTCAAGATTGGACTTGAAAATGAAACATTGAGGAACTACAGTTAAGAACAATCTAGTAACTTTGTAGAATATCGTCTTCTCAAGAATGATCTGAATAAGACTTCTGTGAATTCGTCCAGGAGATGCGTCGGTACCTGGCTCTGCCGGCCCATGAGAAGATGTCCTTCATGGGACGCATGAAGGCCAAGCAGAGGGAGGTGAGGAGGGAGCTGGAGGATGAGGAGGAAGATGAGGAGGAAGAGGATGGCAACACAATGAGGCTGGTCCAGGGCAACCCAGCCATGAGAATGGCCATGATCAAACGAGGTGTGTGTGTGTGTGTGCAAGTGGCTGTGTGCGTGTGCGTGTGCGTGTGCGTGTGTGTGTGCGTGTGTGTGCGCGCGGTGGGGGGGGTTGGTCTGACTTAATTTGAACTACTTCATATGGTCACTCCCCTAGAAAACGTAAAGAAAGAGAGCATGCAGGACTTCCGTTCCAAGAGGCGGGAGATGTTCCTGCAGGAGGTAAGAACCATGCGAAGGTTGAAGGTCTTCACAGAACCACGTTGTGATTTGATGACTGGAAGACTTTCAAATGAAGGCAAGTAAAAAGTGAGGAGAGTATGCAGGACCATCAAAAGATATAATCATGAAAAAGAAGATTATACAATCATAAAAATGAACAACAAAAGGCTTACTTCAGTGTGTAGATGAGGCAAATGCCACAACCTTGTTCGTTATATACTGACTTAGAAGTGGCTGCTGTGGCACAGAATGACACAAGAGAAAGTATACAGATTCCCATCATTTAGAGATATATGAAATATATAAATAAATATATATTTATACACCAGATATATGCAAGATTTGGATGCATTCAGGTTTGTTGCCGAGGGCATGTGCCACGACGACCAGGGTGTATAAATGCAGAACAATGACATTGTGACATTGCTAGTATATATCAGCCAGATGATGGCTCTCCTTCTCTCAGTACTCTGTGATGGTGAAGCGGGCGGAGATCAGGAAGCTGGAGGAGGCCATCGATGAGGAGGAGCAGCGTATGCAGCGGGCTGAACAGCTGTTGGACCAGGACCAGCTCCTCTTTGAGAAGTTCCTCAAAGAGAACAATCAGAACTCTGTTGAAGCCATTCAAATGTAACTCAAACTGCTGTGTGGAGACATGTGCAGATTATCACGCCGTAGTCGGTGTTACCACTTACCCATTGGTGAATATCATAGCGCAATTATTAACAAAGGGCTCATGACAGTAAAACACCAACACATTTTTGGAATTGTTGTGTTCTTCTTGGTCACATGTCTGATCAATTATGTAATGATGTTTTCAAAGGAGTTTACAAAGAAATGATCTGAAAATACTGTCATTTCACATGTGTCTTTGTACAGCGCTGAAAAAGAGACCAAGTGCAAACTGGAGAAGATGGCTGAGATCAAGAAACTTACAACTGAAATGGTCACAATTAAAAGGTAGCTTTCTGTTAATGGTACAAACAGGGTGTTTGATTCTCCTTTAAATAGACTTAACAGGCAGTCAAATCTGTACACTCTTGGAAGAATCACTCAAAGAATCTTTTCAACTGTAAAACATGGAACATGGATTGTGGTTCTTGGGAACTCTTGGCGTGTTGTTTCACACAGTGACATCGCTAAGAAGGAGGAGATGCTGAAGGAGTATCAGATGTACAAGGACTTCCTGTTCAAGCTGTCCCCTCCTGAGTGGAGGGAGGCCCAGCAGGCCAAGGCCCTGCTAGCCAAGGCTAAGGCCACACCGGTGGACCAAGATGCTGCTCCCGTCCGGGACCGAGAGAAGGACTCGGTGAACAAGGCAGGAGGGCCAAAGCGTGGAAGTGAGTGGAGATATATTGATGAGCCGATATACTTTATAGCAGATCTGTGGGGAGTTCTAGTTTTAGACCCACAATACACAGGTTTATGTTGACTGCAAAAATCAGGACATGTAAAAAATATGAAAAATGTGTGTGTGTGTGTGTGTGTGTGTGTGTATGTGTTTGCTCTGCATAGAAACAGAACAGCAAATCTTAGAACTGGGATCAGAAAAGAGTTACAAAAGTAGAAACCAGACCATCGCACACATGTATTCTGACAGGCGCATCTGCTTGCTTTTGGCAAAATGTTTAGTTTTTAATACTTCTCCACCACATTACTCATACAGCATACGTCATACATCTCAACACTTAAAGGCCTTTTTGTTAGAGGGATTCAACTGAAGGACGATTGAAGAGGAGGACCAGTAAAGACATTGTGAACAACACTTTGTTCACCCAGCAGGTTCGGACAGAAAAGTGTCGGGTCAAGTTCGGAAGCTGCCACCCATAAGGGATCCTCGTCTGTCTTCCAGTCAGAGGGCCAAGTCCTCCACCAGTAGCAGCGCTAAACTGTATGAGACACACACACACATAACCTTTCTATACATACTGCACGGGGGGGGTCTTATGTGAGATTTCAATCTTGTTTCCCGTGTTTCAGGATACCTGCATCCAACCCCAGCAGTGATGGATCGGAATATGAGGTACATTCAAATGTTACACATAAAATAAAATACAGAACAGTCCATATATATATTTATTTTTCTTTTATTATTATTACTTTTTTGTTCATCTCATTTATATCTCCATTGCTTATCAAATGTGGCCTCTGAAACCCATTGAGACTGTAATGGTGACTGTGATTAAGGGCTGCTATACAAATAAAATGGACTACATCACTCTATATCAGCAATGGCTGTCGGATTCTAGAGCTATTCAACACTTATTTTAAGTACATTTAAGTACATCAAAGTGCAGTAACCTATGCCCCGCCCCCATGTAGGAGGAGCCAGAGCTGTACTTCACCCACCCTCAGCAGCTCCTGGACCTGCTGACGGAGCTGGAGGAGCACAACCTGACTCTGATCCAGAACTCCAGAGACACTGAGGAGGCCCTGGAAGAGCTGCTGCACACCGCGGACAGCAGCAAGAAGAAGATGTAAGACCTGACCCATGAGCTACTGCAGCCCTGGGGTCCTCTCTCTCTCTCTCTCTCTCTCTCTCATTGTGTGGTACTGTTTTATTGAAGGCGTGCTTCAGAGCAGATGATAAGGTCTAAGTCAGGCCTCCACAGTACATAACGCTGCTGAGATACCTTCACAGTGGAGTTGTGAGCTATAGCTTTACCTGTCTTTGGACCATGTGTGACCTATGGTACGTTTCTACAACCATGATCCTTAGTCAACTGTGTGCACCTCCCACCGTGTGGCCCAGCCAGGCATGAATGTGTCAATATTAGACTACTGACTGTGAGTCAGGTATTCAATGGTTTCATCCAATCGCTATTCTGCTAACATGTTGTGGAAGAACCCAGAGACATTGGAAGGTTCATTAAAGTGAAGGTTGTGCTGGTAAAGAGTGTGTGGTACACTGTATTGTTCGACACTCAGGGTCCAACATTTTAGAATGACTTTTAGACTTTTAGAATTGAGTCTTTTTACCTGCCAGAGTGGATACATCTACCGGCCAATCAATTGTTTTAATATGTAATCCTGTAATTAGTTTTACCTGCCAAATGGTCACATCTATCAGCTATTGGCTGGTGGCAGGTCTTAACGTGGGCCCCCGTCTCCAATGTGTTCAGGGAGAGTGACTCAGAGCAGCTGAGCAGCCAGATTGACATCATGTCCCAGACCATAGCCACAGAGAAGGAGCGTGCCGCCGAGCTGGAACTGAAAGCCCGCCTCTACAACTTTGGAAAATCCAAATCAGTGGATGAGGTACAAGGAGTGATCAGGATCTTTTCATAAAAGGCAAATGTATTTCCTACTAATTTTGCCATTTTTGCTAATAACACCCAAATAAGCTACGCCCCACCCGATACGTGACACCACATCGACCGTGCGTGCGACCCACTTTACCCTTGAGTATTGCAATACCAGCGACTTTCTTGTTCTCACCTCTGTGACTCTGGGGTGCATAGGACCACATATTGGACGCTCTGGGCCACAAGGTGGAGGAGGTGTACCGGTGCTGCGTGGGGGACATGAAGGCCAACCTGAACACCCTCCAGATGCTGGCAGTCATCGAGAGCCACCTGCTGCAGCTCCTGGAGAACATGGAGAACATCCCTCGCGACACCCTGGACAAGGTGGAGAAGATGAAGGACCGAGAGAGGAGGATGAGGTGTGGTGGTGGGCCGTGGGACTACTGGATCATGTAAAGGATGATGATGATGATGATGATGATAATGATGATGGGGCTTTACAATAGATCCGAGTTGTGCTGGGATAGTCTCTTAGGGTATGTTTAGGGTATTTTGATTCCCTGATAAAACGTTCTGGGGTTTGATCCCCAATGTCCGCAGTCTACCTGTAGCCATCCTGTGCCTTAACCATATGCATCTGAATTCACTGAAGTTGCTTTGGATAAGTGTCAGTAAACAGCAGTATATCTGACAGTAGCAACTACATTACGTTTCAGGAGATTAACGAAGGTGAATACAGTACAAATGTACAATATAAACTCCTCAAACAACAATCGCGACACATGCCAACACACACGTCGCTCCCTGTCCCTCTGCAGGCAACGTGACCAGAAGATACAGCAGCAGAAAGACCACCAAGAGGAGAGACTGAAGAAGGCCATGGAGAGAGCGCAGGCCGACGTCATGAAAACAGTCCGTCTTCATGCACAATATTAGAGCAATGAAAAGATTCACTCACACAGATCTTCTATATCTAGTAACTTCTGTGAGATTGCTAATCGTCAGTTCGTGGTTGTTTGTATGTAATTTGCATTTGTCTTCCAATTACAGAAGGGCAGACGGTTGATGAGCAGATCTAAGCCTGTTGCGCGCAAGATCAAGTACAGCAACGTGAACAATGTTTCAGAACAGGAGGAGCTCCACGCCTACTTCTTCACCTGACCAGCCGCTGCTCCCTTCACAGCTAGCTCCCTGGAGGGAACCGGAGCTTCAGAAGACTTATCAGTTGATGAACAGAATAAAAACGCTTACATACATGTACATTTAGACAATCTGTCTTTTTCCCCACTTAGAATGGCTCAAATTCAGACCAGTCAAGCATAAGGTCCGGCAAATCCATCGTTAAAGAAGCTGTAGCTAAGATCAAAGAGCTACTATTTGAGCGTCATTTGTTAGAAATGCCCTTAGCATCCGTCAGCTATCAGTGAGCGAAACGCAGTGTTTAGACTGGACTTCACCTGCCTTGTGCAAGTCATTTTGAAATGCTTTGGAATTACAATATTTACATTTCATCACTCTTTTTCATTTGCTTGCGCAAGAAGAATCGTTAAGGATCCAAAAAAGGAACACGTAAAATGTTTTAGCATTTAGCAAGAAAAGCTTGACTTGCAGAGACGGTCGTGATTGTGCTTCGAATCTTTATTACACGTCTTGCATTTGGCAACTGCCATTCTGTAAACCAGTTCATAAATAACAAACAAACGCCACGGGAACCAGAGAAAGTGGCACATCGTCAACATGGAAAATCACTGCCATAAAAACAAAAGACCTCCCGGGATAAAGGAACGAGACGCGAGGATGGAGGCAGTCGTGTTCACAGTCAAGGTGCGTTGACTCGGGACGCGGTGGGACACCGTCCGCGTCGCTGGCCCGGTGCGTTGACTCGGGACGCGGTGGGACACCGTCCGCGTCGTTGGCCCGGTGCGTTGACTCGGGACGCGGTGGGACACGGTCCGCATCGTTGGCCCGGTGCGTTGACTCGGGACACGGTGGGACACGGTGGGACACGGTCCGCGTCGTTGGCCCGGTGCGTTGACTCGGGACACGGTGGGACGCGGTGGGACACCGTCCGCGTCGTTGGCCCGGTGCGTTGACTCGGGACACGGTGGGACACCGTCCGCGTCGTGGGTCCGGTGCATTGACTCGGGACACGGTGGGACACCGTCCGCGTCGCGGGCCACCGTACGCGTCGTCGGCCACCGTACGCGTCGTGGCGTTGTGTTCTCCAGCGCGTCAAGTTTAAAACACACACAAAAATAAAATCACCCAGGGCTTGTGGACTCTACTGTAGATTTATTGGTTGGTCGCGTTACGTCACGTGGCGCGCTGGGTCAAAGTTGAAATAGTTTCAGCTTGGAAGCGAGTCCCCTCCGCAACGCGTCTCACTGTCCCCACAGGAAGACACAGCGCTGGGTGGCGGGCGGTGGGTGGCGGGCGATGTCTTAGCGCGTCTCAAGCCAACGCCCCTTAAGGCAACTTGAGCATAGAGCACACAGTGTTATGAATGACCACGTGGCACATCAAGCACACGTTCAAAAAATAACTATTTAATTAATTATTAATTAAACGACAGGTCTCGTTTAAATAGAGTGCTATTAGACTTGATTGTGTACAAACAGGAATCCAGTATTGGTTATAGAGAACACAGCAACGGGAGTTGGGGGGGCTGATTATAATTCTAATCATTTCAAGGTGCATAAACTCAGGGACCAAAGCTTTCTGTGGTCCCACGTGTAACGATTAAAAGCTGAGAAGATCCCAAGAGATGTCTCTGGTAAAGTGTTCCAATGTAGCTGTCATGCAACTGATCCATCCACCCGATAGGAGCCGGGAGCTGCTGCTGGTGGTGGTGGTGGTGGTGGTGGTGCTGGGTCACTCCAGATCCTGCAGATTGATGGTGCTCCCTGTGAACTGGGAGGTGTCAGAACCGTTGTCATCCTCTGGCATCACTGATGACTCCTGGGGATATTCACAACAGAACCACAATCAGCTTGTGAGGGCCTTCCCAGAACACTGTAAGAACAATGACAAACCAAACCATGGTCTCAAATTGCAGCTTGTCGGGAGTCGGGATAGGGGTGGGGGTGGGAATGTTACCTGCAATATGTTGACGGGCAGGTCGACGGTGAGCTGGGAGTGGGAACTGGAAGGCTGTGAGCTTAGCTGGAAGGCGAGGTCACCATCACTAGTCGGGTCATCCTTGAAAACACAACAGACATAAACAGCTGTCAGTCAAAGTCTGTCTCCGCCCTTTCATGCGGCAAGTATGTTTGTTGTGGGGATCCTACCTGCAGCAGTTGAATTTGAACATACTGGGCCCCTGTGACAGGGTCTCTGAGTGTCAGACCCCCGCTGGCTGTGGCTGCACCGTCGCCATAACGACCACTAGAGGGAGCCAACGATGCCGAGGTACCCCCAGCCTTGCCAACCTTCATTTTTCTCGGGCCTGATCCCAAGGTAGCTGAAGTAAACAGAGGGGAGGAAACCCATCCGTGGCTGTGGTCAAGCTACGCATTATATCAGTCTTTCTGCTGTAATACCATGAATATGGGGTTATTATCCTAGGTTTACATTAGCCATTGGTTTGTTAGACAACAGCTAATCAATATGAGCCCCAGGTCCTTCTACAAGGTGCATTGCAGAGGTCTTACTGGAGCAAGCAGCTGGTCCTTTCTGCTTCTTCTTCTTGGCCAGCTGGATGGCTCTGTAGTCCGTCCGGGCTGAGCCACCACTCTCCTACCACCAAACAAACAGATGCATGGTAAACACTTGGCTCAACTTGCTATATTAGGGGTACTTTTCTAAACTACCAGTATGGTGCAGTTGTGTGCTCACCAGGAAGCTGCTGGGAGACACGGCAGTGCTGAGCTCCGGGTCTTTCTGTGGGCTAAAGCTGCTGCTGCTGCTGCTGGGGCTGGTGAACACAAACTGGCTGAAGCCCTTGGCCCCTCCGTCCTGGGGACCGAGCCCCTCCACGCAGCCCAGCAGGGGGCCCGCCCCACCTTGACCCCCCACCTCCGCTGCCTTAGAGGGCGACGGCGCCAGGAGGTCGGAGACCGGGGCGGCAGCCAGGGAGGTGGCGGGCGGTTCCCCGCTGAAGGCACCGGAGGCGGCCAGGGGGTGCGGGAGGCCGTGTTCGGCCGAGGCGGCGGCGGCGGCGGAGGTCTGCATGCTGAGAGCGGCCAGCGTGCCCAGGGCCTCGGGCGTAACCGACTGCACATCGTCCAGGTTGAGTGTGCCCTGCGGGGGCAGCACGTGGCCCACCGTCCCCTCCAGCCCGTGGTGGTGGTGGTGGTGGATGAGTGGGTCGGCCGCCTTGGTTGCAGTGCCTGTGTGGTGGCCGGGGCCCAGGGCGGCGGCCACAGACGACGGGTCAATGGTGAGGATGCCCGAGTTCACCAGGGAGAAGTCCGCCGTGGAGAAGGCGGCGGAGGCCGAGCCCCCGCCTACCGAGGCCACGCCGGGGGCCGGGGGGGGGCCGCCGGGCACGCTGGAGAACAGGGAGCTGAGGTCCAGGTTGCTCAGCTGGTCGCTCCCGGGCACACAGGGCCCAGCGACTGTCGTCGGGGTGGAGCTGACGAGCTCGCTGCTGGGCGTGAGGGTGGGCGTCGTCTCCATCTGGCTGAGAACATCTGCAGTGGGGCGAGAGGCCGACGGCTCGGTGAGTCTTGTAATTACAAGGCAGATTTCCATTGGTTTTGGTTTACAGATCCCATGAAATACCGCAGACCTTTCTGCAGAATGGAAGACCTTGTTAAATGCATCCTGATGCAATCTGAAATACCCTGAAGCTACGACTCTATTTCTACTCTAATCTATTTTTGTGCATTCAGGCATTACTCAAAGACATGGGTGTGGTTGTGACTTATGGGGCTCATAATTACACATGAGAGGACAACGGTTAAACAAACCCTCTGTGTGTGTGTGTGTGTGTGTGTGTGTGTGTGTGTGTGTGTGTACCAACCTGCAGTGAGGTGGTGGTGTTTGACCATGTGGCTCTTGAGGCTGCTGCGTGAGGAGAAGTGTTTGGAGCAGTTGGCCATGGGGCAGCGGTTCCTCAGAGTGCTGGGGTCCTGCTTATGCTTCTTGGAGTGGATGTAGAGGCTGCTGCGCGCTGAGAACTTAGCATTACAGCCTGTGAAGACACCGGCGGTCACTCAGCATATAAACCCAACCGATAGGCTAAAACCAACTGGCCATCAACTGCGCGCACACACACACACACACACACTATGAAAACTGGCATTCATTCCGGCATTAATCAATAGCGATATTCTAATAATCCTATCCAATTCTATTGATCAAAAGGTTAACAATGACAATATCTATGGAGCACCTTCTGCATGGCACTGGAAGGGCTTGGTCCCCAGGTGGGTGATGCTGTGGCCCTTGAGGTGCTCTGCCCTGGTGAAGGACTTCCCACAGCCGTCCTCTGGACAGGTGAAGCGGCGGTCGTCGTCGTGTTTCCTGGTGTCCGACATGCGGGTGGAATTTTATTGCGGTCAGATATATTTTTTCCCAGAGATTAGCCCATAAAAGACAGGTTTTGTTGTTGTTTTACCGTTTGTGTCGCAGCAACTTGGACATGCTGGTGAAAGACCAGCCACAGCCTTCAGAGTCGCAGACAAATGGTCTTTCTCCTGGGGAACATGGGGGAGAAAACCATTCACAGAGAGCACAGAAACAGTGGCACAACACAAGGGTCTGAAACAACGATGACGTCCCAACACCCCACAGGAGCACACGCAGCCTACAGCAAGGAGCAGGACTCGGTCGAGTTGTTCACAACGGGATTGAAATGAACATGAACCCTGTGCCGTATCTTTGGTTCATGCACGGTGATCATAAATAAGGTTTTAAACTGCAGCTGTGTCCCGAATGCACTCTCTTGGAACGTGTATTGACCAATCAGAATTACGCTTCCAACAACGCTGTGGCAGAATACAAAACACATCCAAGAAAGAGAGACGGGCGTGTGGATGTAGAGAGACCATACCGGTGTGGCTCCTCAGGTGGATCTTCAGGCGGCAGGCCTTGTCGTACATCTTGTCACAGCCGGGGTAGGAGCAGGTGAAGTGGCCGGCCTCTCGGAAGTGGGTGCGGTTGTGAGAGAACAGGGCACTGAAGGTGATGAACGTCTTCTCACACCCTTGGAAGGAGAAGTGAGACAATGGAACACACAGAAACATGGAATCAGGTGATATTTGGTACCCACAAGCCAATACCAACACCAGTGAAATTCAGCAACTCTTGATAAAATAGACAGCAGTGGCAAAAATGTATGTCCAATGTACACCGCTGGTGGCAGCGTTAACCAGTAGACAAACACATTTGACTGGTTTACAAAGTATTGAAGTACTCGTCATGACATACATGATGTTGCAACTTGAATTTAGGCAGGTTCCCCACTAGTCATTCAAGGCAATGGAAACAACACCTTATTTAGACAGTTGGATCATCACACTACAACACCATGAAATGGAATTGTACTTGTACACAAGCACGCTGGCTTTATATACTTCAGCTCTCTCTATAGCTGCATGAGGTGAAATCACCTACACTGATATCTGCTGGTGTCGCGGTAAACAGTACGCTATTTCAATGAGGCAACAAGGTCCCATTTTCATGGTGTGTCAAAGGGCCTTTGCTGAAGAAACACTCGTGGGTTTTTACCTGGGAAGTCACACTTGTGAGGCCTCTGGGGCTCAAAGTGGACCCTCTGGTGATTGGTGAGGCGCGTCGCGCTGCGGAACCTCTCGCTGCACACCTCACACACGAAGGCGTTCTCCTGGTCGTGGACCTTGATGTGCGCCTTCAGGTTGTACACGGTGGTGAAGCGGCGGCCGCAGCCCTCGAACTGGCAGGTGTGCGGGCGCTGCTTGTCGTGTGACTGGAGATGGCGCTTCAACTTGTAGGAGGTGGTGAACGCCCAGCCGCAACCCTCCACCATGCACTGGTACGGCCGGGGGTCCTCGGCGTGGTTGAGAAGGTGGACCTTTAACTTCTGCCGGGTGTCAAAGACGCTGGCGCAGCCGGGCTGAGGACACCCAAAAGACACCGCGGTCTCCTTTTTCGACCTGATTAAGTGCACAGACTGAGGGTCATGGTTACTGTCACAATCTAGGGTGTTGATGTTTTTCGAGCAGGGGGTTACAAGATCGCTCTCTGTTATGGCACATAGCGTCCCGACTTCCTGTTTTATGATGGGACAGGAGTCCAGGGAGGACTGTGTCAACGGACAGTCATCCACCAGGGTCAACTCAGAGTCAGCAACAGACAGACCTGACCGGGGCTCGTGTTGGCTAGAGGAAGCCACAGCCAGCGTGCTAATCTTGCCTATGGATTTGGTGCCGCTGTCATAGTTCAGAAGAACGATGTCCTCGTGGTCTTTCATGCCCAAGTGTTCCTTCAAACTGACCATGTCGTCATCTTTGTGAACATAGCCCTCCGGGGGAGCGGCAAGTGTCAGTATTCCGTTTTCAATCGTCACTATGATGCTTTGATTATTGATCATGATAGTTCCAGAGAAGGTTTCGTTTGCAGGGGCGCTCGTGGAAGCCGTGTCGGCACTGGTGTTCTCTTGAAGACCGGATGGGTCGGAAATAAAGTCGGAAGTGTCCATGGTCTCACTGGTGTTCACAACGCCCGTGTTTTCTGAAATCAACGGCCCAAGCAGTTTGTCATCAATCCTCTCAGTGCACAATTGATCAACGATCGTATCGCCATGTTGGTTAGCCGACACGACGCCTTCGGTCTTGTGATAAACGGGTTGCTTAGTTTTCGCTGCGGTTGCTTCGGCATCTGCATGTTGAGTATTTAATATGCTACCAATACACTCAGCTTTTCTACAGGCCTTACCGTCGACATAGTTAAAGTTATCGTTAGAATAAAGAACATTTGTGTTTTCAACATCCGTCAATTCATATGGGGTAATTGTTGAACACTCCGGATCTTTACAGTTCATCGTGTGGTCCGTCGACAATAACTCCTGTCTCTCTGCGCCGGATTCGCGGTGGCCATCTTCCTGAACAACATTGAAAACAACATGTAATTCCTCGGTGGTTTTGTGTGAGAGAGATGCGTTGAAGCTCCCAAGGGCAGCCGGCTGCAGGGAGGCGCCGCCTGCGCGCTGCTGCCGTAAACCCGGAGACTGTAGTTGCTGCAAGTGTTCCTCTTCCCCCTCGAAGAAAGGAAACGCCATTTGCATTGCGGCGTCCCCGCCATCCACGGCGTGTTTCCAAACAGTCCTTAAATTGTTTTGTGGTGGTAACTCCTTCTCTCTCACGTTACGAATTCCGATATTTGCAAACGTAGTATCGCTTGGCCAATTATCCTTGCCTTTCGACTGCTGTTTGCAAACAGACATGCGAGCCACGCTGCCATTTTCTGCCAGTAGGCGAAACGGAGAAGTCCCCGGCCTATTGTTGTTGTTGTCATGTTGTGACTGGTGTGGCTCCAAAAGTCCCTCGGCCCCGTTTTCGTTCGACAAAGTGCGAAAAATGGTCTGTGTGTTTGATCTAAGTGGCGACAAAGCTGTTCTGTGTGGGGCGCCATGTTGAGAGTGGATGTTTTGGGCATCAGAAAGCCCCTGAATTTCCATCTTGGTATCCCTGTAGCAGCAGTACATAAAGGGCCCGCCCTGCGAGGACGTCCAAGGCGATCCGTGAAGCCACCGCACGGTTTACCGACAGCCACTTTCATTTCCTTTTGTTTCATAAAATGTGGACTGGACGTTTGTATCATGGATTTCCGTATATTGCGGGAATTCAGAATCTGATCTTTAAATAGGCTTCCACATACAAATAATTAAAAAAATATATATACAATTAAAATAATGTACTGTCAATGCTCTGTTCTTAGAGTAAATGTATGCAAAATATAAAGACACCGCCGTAGCAGCAGCATACAATAAAAAATGTTGCACTTCTGTACGTAACCACTGAGTGGGAGTATGGTATTTAAAACCGAAAGAAAAACGGCACGAGTCTCGTCACACACGCACGCACGCGCGCACGCGTTATTCTTTAAACTCCACATTTTTCTGATATTATGTTCTGTTAATATAGCCAATGATGAAGAAAATGACAAAAGTTTAGTCATTTCAACAATATAATAATCCAGTAACCTCAGTCATTTGAGTCTTAAATAATATCTTTATTTGATTCCTAAGCAAATGCTGTAAAACATACAAACCCATCAATAGCTGACTGTCACAAATAGACACAAAATAACACCAGTGTGAAATAATTAGGAAGACTTCACAAAATACGTATTTGTCCAATGAAATGTATTTACACTTGCACATGTCTACTTGTAAGTTGTCACATATACCGCACTAGAATGTAAAAGTATTCAGCAGCATTGTTATATTATTGGTCATGAATTGTGGACGTTATGCCCCAATTGTATACAAAGCTGAACATGCTTCATACAAAAATATCTTAACGTGGTGGTGTGACTGAGGACAGTTTACTTGATCACGCAACGTATACATGCATGCGTCATGTTTGAAACACCTGTGTAAACATCGCATTAAAACGTCTGTGAGACATGAAGCTACTTCTACCAGTTATAGAGCTCCTTTATGTTGTAGATTATTAGGTTGTCATTCAGGTGTGTCGCACACAATAAAGAACCGTTATAAGACAGCATCATTTGGAGAAAAAAATAATCAACACCCTGCACAGAACACAAACATTTAGGAATGTCAAAGTCTTTTTTTTTCTTTTTCTAACAGGATTAGATATTTGATGTCTCTATAAATACACCCTTCGGCAGTACGACCACTGGCTAAGCATGCAGAATGACATGAATCTCCTTGCATTGTGTGGTCATATAAAAATAGAATACCTTCGTGCACACACTTATGACGGAAATAAGGCCACGTGTCCAAGTCCTTTCTGACGCAGCATGTCACTGACACCAACTTCCCAGAACAATAAATGGTTTTTCCTTCTCCTTAACACAAGTGGGACTTTGTAATGTGACAGTTCCATACATACATACATAATACATAACTGATAATGAATATGTCCTTGATATTCTCTCCCCTTTTTATTTTATTCTGTTGCTTTGGTGTGGAATGCGCTGTTAATAGTTATACTAGTAATACTGCAATAATTAGTTTATTTGTCTTTTCAAAGCGCTGTGTGAATGAAGATCCAAGTAGAGCGGGGGAAAGGAAAATGAGTAGAAGGACACTGCTGCTCGCGTCAGCTCTGTGGAAATCAAAGGTACCAAAATAAAACAAAGCAGCCATGCATCATGAACACGATGATGAGGTCTGTGGCTGAGGGTATCACTCCTCTGAGACTCATCCATATGGCAAAGAAATCGGTGGCAAGTGGGGAAAACAATGCATAACAATGTGTGTGTGAGTGTGTGTGTGTGTGTGTGTGTGTGTGTGTGTGTGTGTCAGAGGCAGAGTCTCCATGCTATCTGCCCCTCATGGTGTCCATCACATGGTGTTGGTAGTGATGAGCTTGTGTGTGTGTATATTCTGTTGAAGTAGCAGGGCTGCTATGCTATGTGTTCTAGCAACATAGTGG
>OMNS01037524.1:0-14411 GCA_900303225.1 Laemonema laureysi | reverse complement strand
CACAGAGAGAACAATGTAAACCATAGGGTTAACTATACAGACAGCACCTGGAGCATGACCCAGATACCTGGAACTGAGAGGTAGACGCATACAGTGCCTCTGAGGGAATCATATTCAGTATGGATATATGTATGTTCTCGTCTCTAATTAACTCCATTTGTCAAACCTGGGTAAAAATATATAATTCAATGTGGATCTTTTCACTACCTATTGCTTTGACAAGACACAGTTAACCTGTTGCTAGAAGAGCTGAATAAAAAAGCTTTCTTGCTGCTCTCTGCTACAGATTGTGCTGCGTGAGGAGTAAACCAGATGTTTCTATGACGACCAAGGAAGCCCTGTCTATTGTCCAAGCGTATATATTTTATACTGTACGCTATGGGGGCAGGGCCACATACATTCCAACAGACTTGCTCGCATGGCGGGGTTCTGATTCATGGCTTTAATGATATGTAAGGCTGCCAGTATTGTATTCATGCCATCATTCTAACCCCTGTAGACTGAGCTTGGGTTTACCGGCGTCTACCACAAGCAGCTATGGAGGTCGGGGGGTGAGCGCGAGCATAGACTGGTAGGTAGATAACAATCAACAGCTGCTCCGTGAGACCCTATGAAACCCTAAAGGCCCTGACACACCAAACCGACGTCAACAAACTAGCGGCGACGAAGGCCGACTGTTGCGTCGCCTGTTTCTGGGCCAAAAAGTTGCACTTGAACAAAACCGCAAAGACCAAGGGCCAACTAGCAGGTACGTTCTGCGCCTACGTGACAGGAAATGACTCTCCATACAAGCAGGTGGCGGTAGTCTGTATTCCTGGAAGAGGACCAGGGATAGACAAACCATTGTTATGATAAATCAATGAAACAAATCCAGAAAAGCCGCCGACAAGGGCCAACTAGTGCCAACAGCCCCCTGAGACAAAATGCAGCCAAAAATACACATTCTGTACCAAGAATTGAGAAAAGAAACTATTCAGAATTATTTATTTTTGTATTCATTAGTGTAGTAAGTGGAGCAATGGACTATTACATACAGTTTCCAATGTACTCAAAAGAACCCGAAATAGCTTTGTATCACGGTGCGGAAAAGTACTGTAACATAGCATGAAGCCAAGGAAATTATTTTGAAACATATATTAGTGGATTTCTTCTTTTTTGATGCGTGCTTAAGTAGAATTAAATAAAAAAATTCCCTATAATTCTGACTGGTTGCTCTTTAAAAAGCAGAGCAATAGACAACAACAGAGCAATATAGAGAACAGGGTCTACTTCCCGGGCTCCATCTTAACTCCTGTTTCCTGCATTCATTTTAGGGGGCTTTGACTAGAGTCCTAATTGCAACCAGAACAGCCTTGTTTACCACAAATCATCACATACACTACAGCAGCGCTTGCTTCCTTACTTCCTGTGTTCTTCCGAGTATCTTTATGGACAGAACTCTGCGCTCCGGCATGCCTGATAAATAGAGGG
The DNA here is from genome assembly GCA_900303225.1 of Laemonema laureysi. Classification (NCBI taxonomy): domain Eukaryota; kingdom Metazoa; phylum Chordata; class Actinopteri; order Gadiformes; family Moridae; genus Laemonema; species Laemonema laureysi. The sequence continues at coordinate 12,941 of OMNS01037524.1, read as the reverse complement.
AGCAGTGGGCAGTACTTATTGAGCACGCTTAACACTCAAAATCAACAATATGTTGTTGTGTTTCAACGGTTGCTTTCACAGTTCCACAGCCATCCTTCACACACATCGTACCCGATATGCTTTTTAAAGATGCCTTGATAGAGGACAGGGGTAGCCAGGAGAGCTGCAAATTGTCTGCAGAATAAATTCGCTACGCTATTCGAAATGTCTGCTGACTGACTAATCTGTCAAGATTGTTTATACAATTATCCTGTAAGTTAGAACATTCTCCATTCGTCTTTTAACCCAAATTTACGTTGCCATCATATGCAGTAAATCAACTAAAACGCTTTGGGAATACCAATAAGCTCTGTTTTGAAAACATAATTCACAGCCTTATTATTGAACTTGCTACACATGCCCTTTTTTGTACAGTACACGAAACCTGTCTTCTTGGGCACAACAACACAACTGTGGTTCTAGTCATACTGTCCGCAGCATTTCAACACAGCACTTCTAAATCCTCCTGAAGCTGCCAAGAGAGGGGGCCAGTCTGTTATTCCTGCACCTTAATGGCTTCACCAGACTTCTCATGCATGCATCGCCATAGCCTGGCGTTGTACTCCTACTACTAAAAACCAAACCCACCAACGGGATTTCTCCTTTCAACGCATACTTCATGGCTCACAGCTGCTCTTCATTCGCAGACTAATTGGAAATGTTGGCAAATCCTACACCAAGGTGTGTTTAATTAGCTGAAACATTTGTGAATGTTTTTGAAATAATTGCTCCGGGGGGAAAAGACATTTCAACATAAAAACATCCCTAACAAGGGCCCTGCCCTACTCTATAGTGTCGTGATATCTCATTAATGTGTAAATCACTATTTGCTTCTGCCTTTTTTACATTAGAATTCAGGAAAAAGTTCTATGTAAGACTCAGATAAAAGCTATTAAAAAACAAACCACGAGATTTCTCCTCATACTCAAATGCTCACAGCTGCTCGTCTTTTATAACCTAATTGAAAATGTTGGCAAATCCTACACAAAGCCAAGAATTTGCGTCAGCAAGACAAAAAAAATAAACAAACAGACATGGACCCAGTTCGAGTTCAGTGCTTTCACTGGTGGAGTTTTATGTTCTTACCTTGTCCCCAGGATGCGGTCTCATTACAGATACACGGTCGTAGCCTTTTCTTAACAATACCCACAGCGCGTCCAATTTGCCCTGTGAGGAAACAAACTATGAGTAACCATTGAAAACACTATCGTTGAGGTTCCATCAACTAGTACTGCAACAAAACCTAAACTGAATGCTTCCTAAACGAATAAATACAAATTATAATGCACAACGGGTCAGGTGATCATCACACGCACATACGCAGGCAGGCATGTACGCACACACACACACACACACACACACACACACACACACACACACTGTCAGCCCTCCTAGGTTTTTCCACTAATGCTCAACTGTTGGCCATCTCAAACTTGAGGCTGTGTTTATTTATGAATGAATGTACTATGTTGCATTGTTCAAGGCTCAAGGCTTTGAGGAGAGGGACAGAAAATAAATTGTGTGTAAATCTTCTCGCAAGAAAACTGCTGGTTCTGCACTTGTGCTCCCCTGGAGGTCAGTGCAAGACAGGTCTGGTTTCTATTAGTTGTCCCCTGCTGGCAGGGACGATTAATTGGCACAAGTCCCTTTAACCTCCTCCTGGCCCAGGAAGCAGGAGCTGTGTGCCAGCAGTCACCTTGGTAATGTTACCTTAACACGGCTAATACTTCCCTCACTACGACATTACAATAACACCATCACATTCGCTCACATATCCCGTTGCTCCATCCAGGATATATTATGGATTTTTATGCACACTTTATATGTCTTTGAGATTCTTTGGACATGCAATAAAAAAGCGTGGCCTGTTAAAGGAGCATGAAGTTGCTCATTTAACATGCTCAGTATATGTATATAGAATTATTATCATTATAATTATTTATGTGTTTCTTTATCTATTTATTTTCTAATATATATATATTATAACTATAACCAGTTATAACTGCTCCTTTGGATAAGTGTCTGCAAAAATTATAACTCGTGCAAAACCCAGACGTGTTGTCCTGTTGGCTGGGGGGGGTTGGTACCTTGATGGGGGAGTACCACTTGCGTGGGCCCGAGGGCTTACGCATGCCGTTGTTGAGAACCCGAGCGGGGGGGAGTTCGTACTCCTGCGCAGGCATCTTCACTTTGGCATTTTTGGCCTTTTCAAGCTTTGCCCCCTCCTCGGTGGAGCCCTTCTCCCCCCAGCGAACCTAAAAATAAATGTTATTTGGTTTAAAAAGTAGTATGAACAAAAAACAAAGACGTATTTTCAGACAGAACTGTCATAACCATTGTAGTACTTGTATTACTTATTTTCTGAACCATGTTAAACTAAAAGAATCAAAAGATTAACTATTCTTCTCAGGATTCCTGACTGAAGGTGAATATTGAGTGTACTTTTGTTTTCAAGAAGGCTCACCTCCATTCTTTTGATTCCACCCACTCCCCTCCCCCCATAGTAGGACGCGTCGACGGTAGGCCACTTCTTCTTGGGTGCATCAAAGTCCTCGTCATCCTGTGGGAAGGAAGTATTGTTCATTCCATAAAGGATCGAACTGCTAAGTGTCAGTGGCTTGAGTTAGTAGCTCAATATAATTATCTATTTTTTCCCACGGTGTACCAGAATAAAACAATTTATTGGGAAAAATTCCCTGGATTGATTGACGAGTGGATGGGCTGGTTTTATTCTTGCACTATGTAACCTTCTTAGCTGCAGGTTACATTGTGCAGTTTTAAATACTGATCAAAAAGCTGGATTGGAGGATGTAATATGTCTACATCCCTCTTCTCGACACCTCCCAGTTCTCTGCTTGTTTTTGTTTTGTTTGTTTTTGTGTTCACTTTTTTCATTTCTGAGGAAGTGCTTATTGACAATCTCATGATGATTCCCATGTTGAAATCCCTGAGGTTAATCTATCAAAGCCGGGGTTAATCTATTCCACAAGGGGCTACCAACCGAGAGTTATTCAACCGATACAAATACACTGTATTTAATTAGCTGAAACATTTGTGAATGTTTTGAAGTAATTGCTCCGGAAAATATAACATATTTCAACAGAAAAACATTCCTGAAGGCGCCCTTCCCTACTCAACAGTGTCCTGATATTTTTTTTATGAAACAGACAAAAGGCGGTACTGCTTACCGAACTCTCCTCAGAGACTGGCGGTGGAGGCGCATGAATGATCTGCAAAAACAAAGTTTTATGTGAGGAGAATAGAGGGTCAAGGGTTCAAACTAGCATGCAAGTAACGTGATCAGCATTCCTGTAGATATCAAAATGTGCGTGACGACATCATTTCACAACACATTGAGGATGTTGTCCTTTCTCTATATTAGAAAGTCCCCTAGAAAGTAATCTTCTAGGAGGACAAAAGCAACAAAATACTGTATTTCATGCACTGGACAATAGTAGTGCGTTATTTACAATGTATTGTTAACACATAGATTGACAGACAAAGGACGGAGACCTGCACCTGTATTTACTTTATGTCACTATGTAAACTAACAGTGTTTTTCTCAAACGACAGCAGGCACACATCTCTTTACATTTGTCGGTGGAAAAAAACCTCCTGATTGGACCGCTGATTTTCCCCTCATGGGTCTCCAAAGCTCGGAGCCCAAACTACATCGCCATGGTAACTGTAGCGTCACTTTCCGAAATAGCGCAGGGTACGGGGAACATAAAGTCAAGTGAAGTGAGAGAAAAAGAGAGACACTGCCATGTTGAAAACCAAAACAAAAAGCTGACATCTTTCTCTGGCTGCTCTCATTGTTTCTGTTTCCAACGCTGTAAACGGAGGTTTTTAATGAGACACTGAATCTCTTCATTACAATGAGGAGATTCAGATTCTGTCAAGGATGAGAACCAGAGAGAAACTTCTGGTAAATTGAACTGGATGTTTTGACTTTTTGGTGTGGATAGTTGCAGAGATGTCTCACAGTTTCCATTACTACTGAATTTGGTGGAGATTGGCAAAACACAATCAGAAATACTGTGTGATAGTTTGTTGGGGATGTGATGTTCTCTACTTGTAGTCGGTAAAGTAAAGGATCACATACAATAGTAGTGACTACTGCCACTAGGTAGGGCTTCTGGTAGTGACTACTGCCACTAGGTAGGGCTTCCGGTAGTGACTACTGCCATTATGTAGGGCTTCCGGTAGTGACTACTGCCACTAGGTAGGGCTTCCAGTCGTGACTACTGCCACTAGGTAGGGCTTCCAGTAGTGACTACTGCCACTAGGTAGTGACTACTGTCACTAGGTAGGGCTTCCAGTAGTGACTACTGTCACTAGGTAGGGCTTCTAGTAGTGACTACCGCCACTAGGTAGGGCTTCTAGTAGTGACTACCACCACTATGTAGGGCTTCTAGTCATGACTACTGCCACTAGATAGGGCTTCCAGTAGTGACTACTGTCACTAGGTAGTGACTACTGTCACCAGGTAGGGCTTCCAGTAGTGACTACTGTCACTAGGTAGGGCTTCTAGTAGTGACTACCGCCACTAGGTAGGGCTTCTAATAGTGACTACTGCTACTAGGTAGTGACTACCGCCACTAAGTAGGGCTTCTAATCGTGACTACTGCTACTAGGTAGTGACTACTGCCACTAGATAGGGCTTCCAGTAGTGATACTGCCACTAGGTAGGGCTTCCAATAAGCATATTGTGGGGAGAACATGACCTCTAGGATCATAGAGGTCACCAGCTGTGACCTCAAAAATCATAATTATTTCAACAGCAGCGTAATTACTTGAGCACGCTTTCACCCAGTGACCTTGACCTCGACCTTGTGTTATTCAAATCCATCTCCTACCAGTCAAAAGAGGCCACAGACACACACACACACTGGGAATGTTGTTTGGGTTAACAAGGTGCCCTACTGGGGCGTTAGCGAGACAAAACACACCTGCAAAAGACATCATCACACTATCTGTGGTTCAGTAAGCTGCAGGCACAGTAACTCTGACGCCTTTGACACAATTCTGAATTCGAAAAAACAAACACTCTTGTTTTTGTTTGTATGTGTGTATCAGCCCATCTGTGTATTAAAGTTAGTTCATTCATGAGCAAGAACACAGGGGCACATGTTTTATGTTTGTGTGTATGTATGCGCATTAACCCCCCACAGTGAATATATCAACACTCCACAGTGTATCAAGCCTTTCCAGTGTTTTAAACTCTCCTCAGTGTACCAACTCCTCCCAGTGTAAACCCACCATAGTGTATCCATCAACCCTTCCTAGTGTATTAAACCCACCACAGTGTATACATCAACCCATTTCAGTGTATTAAACCCACCACAGTGTATCCATCAACCTATTCCAGTGTATTAAACCCACCACAGTGTATCAATCAACCCTTTCCAGTGTATTAAACCCACCACAGTGTATCCATCAACCCTTCCCAGTGTATTAAACCCACCACAGTGTATACATCAAACCATTCCAGTGTATTATACACACCACAGTGTACCCATCAACCCACTCCAGTGCATTAAACCCGGCACAGTGCATTAAACCCACCACAGTGTATCCATCAACCCTTCCTAGTGTATTAAACCTACCACAGTGCAGCAGAGAGGCCAGAACCACCAGAGCAGAACCAGCAGCAGCAGCAGCATCAAGACGAGCAGAGCGACGGCCAGGATGGTCCCATCTGACTGTGACAAAGCAGATCATCTCACCACTGCTCGTATTCGTATTCGTATCCATATTGTGGTACTGCACAATGGGCCTGTGCAGTACCACAATATGGATATGAGTTGTGAGTACCATACTCTATGACATACTATTCAGAATCATGTATTAGTAATTGATAGAACTGAATCAAGTGTACATTGACATATATGGTGGATATGCAGTTAAATGAATGTACAGTGAAATACAAATGTCAACTTGGACAGCACAATGTATTGCAGCCACAGTGAACTCACACAGCCCACAGTGGTGATGGTGACAGAGCTGGAGATGAAGCTAAGTCCCTCGTTCATGCTGACGTAGAGGTTGGCCGCCCTGCAAGAGAGGGAGGAAGAAGTGGCTCATGCTCCTACTTAATGTAGCGTTTCTTTTCACATCAACTCAATCCGAAAAGTGTGTTGCTGGGACATAAAGGAGGTGAGAGAAATGTGGGGTTTGATAAAGTGCACACTTATTTGAATGTTGAGCTTACATTCCTTCGTCTTGGAGTATTGGGGCAGGGCAGAGAAGATATGTATCTTCCACAATCAAAGGCTTCTCCACTGGAGAGGAGGAAGGGGAAAAGGGTCAAACACCGGGCAAAACACCGGCCAAACATTCCTCTCGTGTTGCTACACCAGTTGATAGTATTGCCATTGACACAGCAAGCTCTTACATTGAAAACTTTGAATAACCATACACTCGACTAGTCATGACTTTTTGTCTGATTAACTTCTAATAACTAATGTAATAATTACAGATTAAAGAATCCATGACCGATTCACTTCAAATTACTTCAAGTAAGTTAACTGACGCCGGCCAATTGAAGGTAAAGCTGCTCATTGATGCTACACCATCAACCCCGTCTTCGATAACACAACAGTATATCTGCATCTATCATGCAAGCATTGAGCTTTGCTTTTGCCATAGCTTTTACTTTTTTGAGGACTATAGTCCAGCTGGCTTTGAGCAACACAGATCAGAGTCCAGTTGTTTGTCCTGGCTGAGGCAGAGCATTGCCGACCACTGAGGACATCAACATGGGAGCTGCAGGAACACTCTAGAAACACCCTGCAGGGTGGAGGGGGTCAATAACTACCACCAAGAGAGACCTTGCCGCCATTATAAACAAAGCTCATGTATCTATACCTATCAGGCTACGTGCTGCTCTAAAAGGCCCCAGCACCATTTACAAAACAAGGACTCATGGAAGGCCTACTTACAGAGTTAACAACGCGGCTGCAGTAAATACAAAGAAAATATGAGTAATTAGTGCTGGCCCTGATCTCCATGGGGATCATGTTTGCAGCGTTTAATCTCCTCTGGGATAAGATGGGAAGCTTGGCAGACGCCCCTGATTCATGACACATTGTTTTATAGGTGTGTTTACTCCTGAAGCGTGCGGGAAGGTCAGGTTTTATGGCAATGTGCAAGCGACTGCCTCGGGGTTCTCTCTCAGTATATTATATGCACTAACTGCTTAATCCTACTTGACACTAAAAGGCCGGCCGACTAGGTTGTGTCTTTCCATACTATAGGCCACTTAGATTGGACAGCAGGAGAGACATGCCTGGACAATTCACCTTGATGAAGCAGGTATCTTAAGAGACAATCATCATGATATGTCAGGGTCTTTTCATTAAAAAGCACCAATTTACATGGCTCCACAGAATACTATTTGCTGTGGGCAGAGTGGAATCCTCAGTGTAATAGTCTCTGCCTGATTTTGGATCATCTGCCTGCTCTTTGCTGCCATTCTTCCTGGAGACACGGGCTCCGACATGGATTCAGCTGCTCAACACATGTAGTTACAACACAGTGACTCTTTCCTTTGTCCTCCATTTTACTGGGCTTAAGCAGGAGAAGAAGAAGAGCAAGGCTGGAATAGACTGGGATTGTTGTTGTGAGCCCGCGATAGAGCAGCATCAAGACTGACCCCACAAATAAGTGTATGCGTAGTACCCCGAGGACATATGTGACCTCATTGTTTTCATCGACATGCTTGTCCCTTGAAATTAGTAAATGAGCTCCAGTGGAGGGGGGTTTAAAGAGTCTGGGCTATCTGATGGATCTCTCCAGTCTCTGAAGAGATAATAGCAATGACGTCAGCATGCGATTTGACCACAATTGATTCCATGCCCTTGATGTGATTTGAATGTTGGCCAACAAAACAATAACAGTTATAGGGAAACATTAACTGCCGAATCAGACCACACATATATGGTACCAGCCAACCAAAGAGAGAACAGACTCTCATTAGATCGCTTCTGTCTAAATGCTTCCCCCAGCAGGTAACATTGACAGAAGCGTTGGCCAAGTCATCTTTTTGGACCCTGTTATCTCGGGGGGCCCCTAATTGTTGCTGTTGGAATATTTTTTTCTTTTTTTTTAAAAAACAACATGTTCCTCGATCCCTGGGTATTATGGTCTGCATGCTAGGAACAATTAGGTACACTTGTTAAGATAATAGGAGTATTAGGACACTCCTTAAGGCTTCCCCCAGCCCCTGTTCGGCCTCATGTGAGGCCCATTTTCTTCTTCTTTTCCCATTGGCACTGTAACCCCAAATAACATGGAAACATATAGCAGCCATAGCAGCAACAGAGGTAACAAAGCGGCTCTCCAGTTCTCTTCGGATCAAGAGAAGGATGTGCTTTACTTTAGTGACAATGTTAGGCAATTTGCACCTTAAGTCTAAACTTTTTTGTTACCTGTGTGACAGTTGTTTGCTTATTTTTTACTCGGCTCACTTTTCACTTCAATGACGTGTCATTTAATAAGCAGATAATGTGCTCAGGAAATATTTTATTGTCTATTTTATGACTGTAAATGGTGTCCACACACCTGTCAAATGGAAAAAGGTCTTTATTTATCTTAAAGGGCCCCTATTTTACCACCAGATATATGATGACTAGATCAGTCTACCAGCCTAACCAATGGACTGTGCCAACTGGTAGGCTTGTCTATCCATCATACATCTGGGTGGACACTCCCACTTGTGATGTCACTATGTCAAAATGACAATTTTAGTCATATGACAATTTTGAAACGGCTTGTAATGGTTAATCACACTCACCCCTGGTGGTAAAGTAGGGGCCCTTTAAAAAAGAAGGGGTTGATATTGCGCTGCTGCAGGAGACCCATTTAAATGATACTGAACATTTAAAATTGCAACAAGGGGGTGCGGCCTCAATTGCAGATGGTCATGTTAAACAATATTTTGATACTACCATTAATGAAACATTTAAGAACTTCTATGAAAACATATATAAAGTAGAGCTACAAGATGTCCTATGTACACTTTTTTCTCTTCTCTTTATCTTCCCACTTTGTCGGATGATCACAAATCCACTCTCAATGCCCCTATAACTGGACCAGACAGGCTCAGTAGTGAGTTTTATAAAGAGTTTCTGAACCTCTTCGTCGATCCACTGCTGAATATGTTTCATGACTCTTTGAGGGTGTTCCCCTGTCTTTACGGGAGGCAAATATCTCTTTAATTTTAAAAGAGGGTAAACAGGCCAATCTCATTACTAGATGTGGATTTGACACTCCGCTCAAAAATACTGGGAGGATTTACTTCCTTTGCTTATTAAGGCAAACCAGGCAGGTTTTATTAAAGGTTGCAACTTCCAATTTCTGCACACAAGACAGGGTTGTCATCTTTCACCGCTCCTGTTTGCACTGGCCATAGAGCCATTGGCTGAGGTAGTTAGAACAAACCCTGACATACATGGCCTAACCATAACAGACAAACAACATAAGACTACTCTTTATGCTGATGATGTCCTGATATTTATGACTAGGTCTGAGGTATCCACTTCCACCCAAGTTTAGTGCCTTTTCATGTTCCAGAGTTAATCTCAAAGTCAGAGGCAATGCCACTGGGTAGTCTAAAACAAAAACCTCAAACTGCATCGCCCTTCCATTTTAAATGGTCTCCAACAAGTTTTGTATCCTTAGGAATATATATATATATAACACCCGTGTTTGATCAAATGTATAAAACTTGTATTCCCTTATTTGAACGCAATAAAGATAGATTTGGAGAACGCTCTTCCTATTTCCTGGCAGAGTCATGTTGCTCTTTTGGAAATTAGCATTCTTCCTAGGTTACTATATCCGATTCAGATGATTCCAATTATCTTCTCACATAAAACTATCACAAACCTGAATAGCTGGCTTAGTTCTTTCTGGGCTATGAAGAGGCCCAGTCTCAAAATGGCAACTTCACGTCTGTCATCTTCAGAGGCTGGTCTTGACCTTTCTGACTTCCGAAAATATCAGCTTAGTGCCCACCTACACTACACAAATATGCTCAGAATAAATTCCCCCACCCATTCCTAGACTGTGATCCTAATTTGCTTTAATGCCATACTCACTTTTAGTCACGGTGTCGTTGATCCGGTAGCTACACAGAACCTTGTCAACGTTTCGAGCGTGAAGGAACCCATTTCCTCTGACCACCACCTGGAAAGACTCTGGCCGTGGAGGAAGGAGAAGAACAACAAGTCATTCTACACCTAGCGATTCCCAAAGTGCTCCCAAACTCAACCGCACCACGTGATTGAGCATCTTTTTATGGGCATAACTTTGTAGTAGAAGTCTCCCTGGAGCCAATCATGCGGAAACCCCAAATGCTCATAAATATGTAAAAAAAGACTTATTTTCTTGACGTTGCAACAATGTGTTTTGTATAAAGCAGTACAGTATTCTGATACATATAACACTGCAAGACTGATGTGTGTCCTGTGTGGTCATAGCTGAGTCTTGGCGTGGGGTCAGAGTTCATGTAAATGAAGCTGTATGTTGCCACTGTGTGCCGACATTATTATTTCCACTGGCGGGGGGCGGATGTGTCTTGATGGATGCTGCGTCTAGTGAAGAACAGAGCTCTGGATTACTGTCCTTACCTCCAGCACAGATACTAGAAGGTTCCGCTGCCAGGATCTCAATGCAGGACTTTTTCAGAATCTTATATGGAGAGGCAGAGAGAAAGAATTTAGTTTAGGGAAAGCAACTCAATTCTACAGTTTATATTATTATTATTATTATTATTATTATTATTGTTATTATTATTATAGTATTATCATTATCTCCAGTGACCAGTTTTAAGCCAAAGTTAATAGACTATGGAGTCCTCCAGGGTTAAAGTTTCCAATAGCTGTTGTTGTTGTTGTTGTTGTTGTTGTGTGTGTTTGTGTGTGCGTGTGCATGTGCATGTGCGTGTGTGTTTAAACAGCCCTGTAGATGAGACTAATTCTAAACAGCTGTCCTGTATAACACCTATAAAACAGCTTTCAGGGCTTCGTTAACCTGTCTGACCTTTGACCCTGATCACCATCCCCTTCAAAACAAAACAACAATAGCCCCTCTGCAGAGAATGTTGCCTCTCTCCATGGCAAATTCAAACAAATACAATCAAATACAAAACATATTTCAATACCAGTGATATGTGCATTAAACATAGTTTCTAGCCTGTAGTAGTACATATAAACTAGCAATATCAGAGTTAGTCCATTTCAGGGGTTTTGGGAAAAACCCTGATGGATCGTATCGTTCGCCTCACCTAATAAATCTTGTTTGCTATTTTAGACCATTGAGTTGACAGATAATGGAATATGCAGTAGATAGATGAGAGATGAGATGATGTGATTTACTGCATAGTAATTATTATTTCAGTTATTAAAAAGTGTTACATCCAACATATTTGCTGTCCACAGACAGACAGAGAGTGAGGTCTGAACTGCTTACCGAGTCAATGACGCCCTGCAAAGCCTCAAATCCATCGTTGACAGGGAACACATGGTCTTTGCTATCTGCAATATTTGCCAGCTAAAGGAAAACGAACAGCAAACTCTCAAGGTAAGCAGTGCAAAGCAGATTCCATGGAAAATGGTTCTAGGTATTAGGTATTTTTTTCTCCTTTTAGCATTATTCAGAAAGTAGAAATCATCAATGTGCATGCAGGTATAAAAACAGGTTTGACTCAACATGGCAAAAGCAGCAAAAAAGCCCACCTGTGTTTCGTTGAAGTCCTTGACCCCGACGCAGTACACAGAGGCGCCCAGGCTGCGGGAGCGGTTGGCCTGGATAGAGCATAAACAGGAAGAAGACGCTTCAATGCCTGGGCTCAATTAGACCTTCCCAGCAACAGTAGTTACTGCCTCGCCACATGGGACTGGGTCTGGATAGCTCTCCACAAACAGGTTGGGCAATACTACAGTGGGTGTTGTTGGTGGTGGTGGAGGTGTTGGTGGTGGTTGAGGTGGGGGTGGTGATAGTGGTGCTGGTGGTTGAGGTGTGGGTGGTGGTGGTGGTTGTTGGTGGTGATGGTGTTTTTGTTGTTATTGTTGTTAAATTGTGTGGTTTACGTACTGGAAAGTAACTGCAAATTTCACATGCGTTGAGTGTTAAATACTGTGGGTTATGATGTTGAGTGTTAAATACAACTGTAGGTGATGGTGTTGAGTGTTAAATACTGTGGGTTATGATGTTGAGTGTTAAATACAACTGTAGGTGATGGTGTTGAGTGTTAAATACTGTGGGTTATGATGTTGAGTGTTAAATACAACTGTAGGTGATGGTGTTGAGTGTTAAATACAACTGTAGGTGATGGTGTTGAGTGTTAAATACTGTGGGTTATGATGTTGAGTGTTAAATACAACTGTAGGTGATGGTGTTGAGTGTTAAATACTGTGGGTTATGATGTTGAGTGTTAAATACAACTGTAGGTGATGGTGTTGAGTGTTACATTTGTTTAGATGATTAGATTAGATTAGATTCAACTTTATTGTCATTGCACAGAGTACAAGTACTAAGACAACGAAATGCAGTTTAGCATCTAACCAGAAGTGCAAAGAAAGCAGAAAAAGTGCAGAGTATATAAATAAATATATATGGATATGTAAATACTGTGGGTTATGATGTTGAGTGTTAAATACTGTAGGTTATGGTGTTGAGTGTTAAATATAACTGTAGGTGATGGTGTTGAGTGTTAAATACTGTGGGTTATGGTGTTGAGTGTTAAATATAACTGTAGGTTATGGTGTTATTGTTGTTAAATTGTGTGGTTTACGTACTGGAAAGTAACTGCAAATTTCACATGCGTTGAGTGTTAAATACTGTGGGTTATGATGTTGAGTGTTAAATACAACTGTAGGTGATGGTGTTGAGTGTTA
>OMNS01037518.1:9155-24046 GCA_900303225.1 Laemonema laureysi | reverse complement strand
AGTCTCTGTCAGCCCTCCAAACTTCTGCATTGCTTTAATGGCCGTACTCAGGGCCTCCTGGGTCTGGAGCTGACCGGTCACAGGGTCTGGGGGCGGGAGGTAGCCAAACTTACTCAGCCAATCCTGGAGGAGAACAGAGTTAACAGGCTGAGTGTCAGCCAATCCTAGTGGAGAACAGAGTTAACATTCCATGAGTTCTCAGTGTTCCCAGCACTTGACACTGGGAGACACCGGTAGTTTACAGTATGGAGCCTCTACATATAGAGCCTCTGGCTTTACAAACAGACATGTTAATGGGATACATTCCTAGTCTAGACACACCAGGCAGAACTGACGTACAACTGTCAACTGACAGTATTCTTGATTTTAAGACAGCGAGGAATCTGGGTGTGACCCTGGACGACCAACTATAGTTCTCGGCAAACATCGCATCAGTGACACGCTCTTGCAGATTCCTCCTCTACAACATCAGGAGGAATGAACTCCCCACTGAGGTCAGGACAGCCGAGTCGCTGCCCATCTTTCGCCGCAGGCTGAAAACCCACCTCTTCAAGAGACACTACCCTGACCCCTCCTCCTAGCACTTGACCCCTCCCTAGCACTTGACCCCTCCTCTTAGCACTTGCCTATTTGTCTGAGCTCTTGTTTATTTAATACACTTTGTCTTAGCTCTTATTTGATTTTTAGTTGTCTCACTTTAAGAAAGTAGGCTTCTAACTCATTGCACTTTTACCATAGCACTAGTTATGCTCTTAGCTGCTTGTCTAGGGAGGAAATGCTCCTACGATTTCTGGTGACTAGTAGTTGTCTTGCCTACCGATGTTGAATGCACTTATTGTAAGTTGCTTTGGATAAAAGCGTCTGCCAAATGACTGTAATGTAATGTAATGTCATAAGCAGCAACAGTGTGTGGTGCAAATGGTATTATTACTAAATGATGAACGACTAATACCACTTGGAAATTAGCCTATAATAAACAAATGTTCTGTTGCTTCTGACAATTGACTAATTGCTTCAGCACTAATATGTCCTTAAAATGAGGCAACATTCCTCATAAAATCAACGTGGGTCTGCTTCTGCTTGACTCTGGGCTAATTGAAATGAAGTAGCGTGTAATCCTAGAATCTCAATCTTCGCTCAATTACATCCAAATGCATTTCAATCCTGCTAACCCTAACCCTCTCTCTCTCCGTCTCTCCCTCCCCCTCTCTCTCCCCAATTCTCATTCTCATTCTCCTCTGCTGCGCTCAACCTCAGCTCCACAAAGGGCTGCTCTCAGAGCTGCAGTCACGTGTGGTTGATTTAAAACAGACCTGGGACCAGTGCTGAGAGGTGAGGGTCCATGGCCAGGAAACCGTCCCCTTATCGACAACACAGCGGGGCTACCATTAGCTAGATGCCTTATCAGCAGCCTGACAGCCAGGACTACACCGCCACACGCACCACCACACACACCACCTTACACCCTGGTGAAGGCTGGGAGGGAAACTAAACCCACCTCAAGCAACAGCATGGCGACTACTACAGAAACAAACATCCATTCATTCATTAAAATGAATGACATTAAGTGATAATAAAGTTATATATATATATATATATTGTTGAATGTGTTCCATGCAACGCCCAACTGCAATCAAGAGTAAACTGTAATCAGCTTAATACATTTCCATATCAACACTGCATGTATTTCCTGTGAAGACACATTTAAACAGTGCGCCACTTCCGAAAAGAACACATTCTCCATCAAGTCCATCAAGTGATTCCAAATCAATGTAACACTCGTTGGCTGCCCCTACCCAAGTTGATACAGCTGCTATTTATACACATCTCCTTGTTCTCTGGCTCTTTAACAACCAGCCTTATCACTGAGTGGTCCTTGTTATTATCGAACTGACTAACCAGAGACGAGAGAGACTAATGCTTGAGCACAGAGACCTCGGAGAGAGCGGGGCTTTTATTGTGTAGTATTCATTATGTGATCATTAAATGACAGATGCCTTGTTGATTTAGACCTAAAGTGAAGTGTTTCGTTACTGGCCCCTAATGAAATGTAACTGTGGTACTAAAGTAAGACATTAGGGATAAGATTCATATGTGGTTTGTAAGAAATCAAATATTAGGCCAGAAAATGTTAGAGCGCTCGATAAGGTGAGGCGACATGCTTCTCTAGTTGCTGCTTGCGGGTTTACATTGGAAACGCTTCGAATCAAGAAATGAAATTCAACACCGACAGTCGGACAATGCTCATTGAATGTTGATTGTCCAATCACACGGCTGAACGCCTGGCAAATGACACTTCCACCTGCATAAACCGAACCCAAGTTCCCCCCCACTAGAGCGGTCGTGTGATCCATGGAGGGCAGGCGTTATGCGTCCAACACAAAGTCAATGGGGCACACTGCGCTCGCCTGGTGGTATGGGCTGGTGAAGGAACACTGCTTCAGTCTGGCAGTGGAGACGGGCCAGAGAGGAAACTGGGCCATGAGAAGGAGCTAGGAGGCTGAAGCACCGGGGGATCTGCCATCACCGTCAGGTCCAGCAGCCACTAAATAAACCAGGTCCACTTTACAATGACTGATGGTGCTGTCAGCTTGCGTTTTGCTTCATGTGGTGTTGCAGAAAATAAACTTCTTGACACATTTTATTGATTTCACAGCACAAAGACAAAACTCATGTCGACAATAAATGATTGCCAATAAAATTTTCTTCAAAGTACTTGACTTGTCAAGAATGCAGATGCATGGCTCACGACAGATCACATGCAGTGTGTTCTATTCTAGTGTCTCTACTGTGTCCTCTTGTGTTCTAGTCCTCTCTACTCCAAAGAATGATGAGAAAAGACAGACAGACAGACACACAGGCAGACAGAGATAGACACAGACACACACACACACACACACACACACACACACACACACACACACACACACACACACACCAAGTTTGTCCAGCTAGTGACTTTCAGTGTTTTGTTTATTTGCTTATTGGAGTGCAGTAAATTTTAAACTTTCATGTTCCTTGACATTCTGAGAAAAAAAATGAGTATCACTTTATTTTCAGCATCAAACACAAAAGGTTTTTCTAAGTCAAACAGTGCTTCAACCAGTAAATATTCAGAGACTCCAAAGAGAAGAAGGAGCAGAGGAGAAAAGAAAGAGTTTCATTGTTTGAAGCAGTTTGGGAAGAGACTGAAGAGAACTGAGAAAACAGATTAAAAACCCAGCTCATTCTGAACAGGTCTCCCCACTCGTTTCAGCTCGATAAACACCCTTCACATGCAGGGTCTGAAGGGTACTTTATCTTGAAGTGCACTTATGTAAACTGTGTTTTACAGGTACTTGTATATATTTTTTCTTCCAACCTACAATTCATAATGGATGCATGGACAGCCATGTGTTATTTGTATGTATGTATATACAGGAAACGACCCAATTGATTCAATTAGCTAATTTATTCAATTGATTCAATGAATCAATTAGGTAATTGATTGACTGTCCTGTGAACTCTATGACTGAGGTTGCATTCCATGCGTCACTGCATGTCTGATACAACACACGCGCACACACACACACACACACTGAACTGGCAGAAATTATCAAAAGGGAGGCATCTTTTTGGAAAGCTGTAAAAGCCACGTCCACAAGGAAGCCATGAATTGTACATTATTTTAAACATCAAATGTAACCACAGTCCGTGACTTCACAAACCACAACAGAGAGACTGCGAAAGAGAGAGAGAGAGTGTGTGTGTGTGTGTACCTGCGTGTGTTTAATGAGAGAAACACAGAAGGAGAGAGAGAGAGAGAAACAGACACACAAAGGGGAATGGAGACAGTGAGAGAGAGAGCGAGAGACGAGGGAGTGAGAGAGGAAGTGGAGAAATGTCTTGTATCAACAAAGCGCAGCAGGCAGGTGCTAGCGATCGATCAGTCATTTTTTACATCTGTTCAACAATGACGCCTGTTCTACGAGTTGTGGCTTCAAAGACATACACTCACATATTTACAGCTTCCTGTCTGATTCTCATCCTGTGTTGACGGAAAGAACCAGAAAGCACTCAGAGTGTGTGTCTAGAAGCAAGCAATGCTTGTCTCCTGACATGTCATAATCCACCCTGAATCTTACAGCGTGCCCACATCATAGACCAAACTTATCTTTGACAGTTTTAGTTTCACAACTATTTGTGTATCAGAGCCAATGTACCACTGAACTGAGTGATGTTGAGATTCCCCTTTTGGCAGTTTTGAATACTTTGAATAATGTGGTAAAGGACAATACTATTTTCACACACACACGTACACATGCATAGCTTTGCATGTCTTTTTATTCTTGATTCATTCACAAATGCAAGACATGAGGATGCTGACGTTAATCATTTGCCAGCACACTTAACCAAATACACTTTGTTATAATGTGTTCCTCTCTCTTCTCTTCCTGTTCTCTGCCCATATCCACCCAGACCCATGTTTCTCAATCCAATCCCCCTCCACCACCACTCTGGGTCCTCTGGGTATTCAGCCCTCTCAGGGCCTGCCTCTCCCCCTCATTGCAGCTGGCAGGCTGAGGCCGAGCCAGGGCTGGTCTACACCAAGGGACAGAGCAGCTATGAACAGTGAGGTAAGACGACGGCTTGTAATTGAAATATGAAAAATGACTTGACGGATGAAGATGATTGGCTGCTCAGTGCTCAGGTCCCGCCCAAGTCTGGCTCAAACCACTCAAGATAAACAGACTATGGGAAAGGCAGGACTTGGAGAAGAAAGTAAACTGCAACTGAAATGTGCAACAGACACATATGGGAAAAGACAAAGCACCCCTTAGCTGCCACCCATTTATTTTCTCCTTGTGTGTGTGTGTGTGTGTGTGTGTGTGTGTGAAACAGACAGTGAAGCAGACTAGTATTCACAGACTAAGAGAGCAACTCTATGGAAAGCTAAATGCTCATTTAGCCATTGCACTTGTAAGTTATATTGTGCTCATTTTCTAGGATTGGATTTGAATGATGATTGAACAGAAGTGAACTGGAGAGACCTGAAGGCAGCTTTGGATGTATTTATCCTCTTCAAAACATCAACACATGCACATGCAAACAAGTGTTTCCTGTCTTTATATCCGTCCTACATCTACTTAATTAAAGTATTAATTAAAGTAGAATGTATAAATCCCATGAATGACTTTCAGAAGTGTCCTTCTAGCCTAGCGCTGTTTTGGTACTCTGATAACTAATAGGATCTGACGGGAAATTGAGCATGTTCTGGAACCTTATTAAAGCATGTCTGCAACCCACTGATACTGAGAGAAACCCAATTCCCTACCTCCCCCCTTCTCTCTCTCCCCCTCTCCTTCTCCCCTGCTCTCTCTTCCTACTGCCTCTTCCACATGATCATTCTCTTCTTCAGACGTGGTTGAAGACACAATGAGAAAATAACAGTATTATTATTATTATTATTATTATTATTACATACTACCAGACTGATCTGAGTTTTATCAGTTGGCCATCAGCAACGCATCTTTTAAGATCCCCTAATATGTTCAGTCTTAACAAGGCTATACAATCTATTACTGTTTACCGTTCATGTCCAATTGGGTTAGAGTATAGCGAGTGTATAGAGGGATTAAACGATCTCGATAATTGTCACTATAAAATCTTAGGTGATGATAAATGTATGATATTTATTTTATATATATATACACACATACACACAATATACAGCATGACCATGGACAGAACTCATAATTTGTTTATCCAGTTTAGTTTAGGTTAGTAGAGGGAAAGCACCACCATGCATATGGATATGAAGAGTGTATGTTTTGTGTCAATTATATAGTGATGGAAATTGTCAATGTGTAGTGGTGACCTGCCACATACAGAGACAGATAATGAAAGAATGTTATATGGCCTAACATTCATATCATGTATGTATGTTAGTAGATGGACTATCCTAATATTCAGCTTTTTAATAAGAAAGAAAAGATGGTATCGGCAGATACCAGTATCTGATTGGAACGGAAACGAAAAACATTTCTATTATCAGGGGTTGTTCATATAATAATAACATATTAAGAATGTCATGCTTTCTTAAACACGGACAAAAAAACATAAAGAATTATATTCTAATCACCGCCACCACCACTATTTTAATCTGGCTGGCTACATGAAAAACAGGGGAACACACTGCAAGATCTCTGGGGTTGCAGTCAGCTTAGTTAGCACAGTACACAGTAAACACACATCCACAAAGCCCTGCTTTAACTTGAAATTGGAAATGTCAGAAACACTCAATTTGCATTCCCAAGGGGGAAAGGAACCCCGACCCTTGAGCACCCTGGGCAGCTGGGACCCTGATGTTGTTCCTTCTCAATCGCAGACTCAGCTGCAGTGTGGAGAATAACGGAATATAGGGGAGCGCACCAAGGCAGCTTTACGGGTTCACTTAAGATTGTGCCACTGGGCTGACTGACTTCAAGCAGGTAGAGAGCACAAGAGCAAGAGCGAGACCGAGACCGAGAGCGAGAGCGAGAGACATCTGTTACCGATCACCCAGTAGGAAGGCGAGCAGGAGCCTGACTGACGTCTTGTCAGGGATGAAGACATGGAGCCTCCAGGCGGGCCAGCAGGGAGCAAGACTGGGTTCCGGCGATGCTGATTAGTGGGGCTGCAACTAATGATTATTTTGCTTGTCGATAAAATCTTGCGTCATAAATTAGGCCCTTTACAAGTCACAAGCGTTCAGACTGATTTGCTCAATTTCTCTGACTTTTGTATGTTCTAGAGCAAAGAATGAATAAGATATGAAACAGAGACAAGCAATCATTTGCCTTTCAGAAGCAATATGCAGCATTTGTGTGCTATTGTTTAATGCTAAAAAACTTTTAAACAACTGATCCATTATTGATTTAATATATTGAATTATTCCAAATGATCTGACTAATCGACCGACTGCTGATAACTGATAGTCACCCATGTTAGACTGGTCCTGTTTATAATGTACATAACGCTAATTGTATGCTAATTCCATGACACATTTTCTTTTAGTACCCCAGGCCCCACTAACCCTCTCTTCCTACTCCTTTACGCTCACACAAGCCAATCCATTATCAAAGCACTTAGGAGCACAGCTACAGGATTTAGAAAACATAAATAGCATACATCATGAGGAGGAATGCATGATGGATGATATTAATTAAATTATACCGAATTAATATTTAGTCATTTAGTCAAATGAATCCATCATAAATTAAAATCACCTCATTATTTTTGCCTTTAACCTTCCTTTTTTATACAACTAGCCTTCTGCCGTGCCAAACCTAATCATTTTAAGGGTATATTTGCTAATCAGAATTTCTTTCAACTACAAAACTGGGTATTGTCAATATTTCATGACTTCATGGAACCACTCAAAGACGATAAACGATAACATTGAATTATAGCCCAGCCACACATTGCATTAGAGAATTAGTGGCCATTTTCACAGAGGCGTCATCGTAAGACAATGATGACCGTGAAAAGGTTCTATTAGGATGGCTTTTAAAGAATGGGGCTTGAGACGCGTCGAGACACTGTAAGCATCGCTAGGGCGGGCAAGTGTTCTCCAGCACGCCGACTTTAGATCACGCACAAAATCACCCACAGCTTAAACTTGTATGGTGAGTGATTCTACACAGTGTTTCATGTCAGACCGAGGTAGAGAAGAGCTGGGAGGGAGGATGAGGACTTGAATGTCAGACTCAATGCCTCTGGGAGACAGCAAGCTTTCTGCAGCACCAAACACACCTGTCTGGTTTGCTATTCTCTTTAGTGCTCGCGTCTAATATGTAGAGAGACTCACCGGCCACAAATATCACGACATTTCATATTAACGAGCCCTGCGGCATACAAGCACATCGGCACACGCTTCACACATGTAGATTTTCAAATCAAAGTATGCTTGTCATTAGTGTATCTCTGTGTATAAATATTGCCTTCATTCATCCCCACCAACATTCCTCCTCATAGATGTTTGTGGCTGTCATAAATGTTTTGCTATAAACTCAAATTAAGCAGACTTACACACAAAACAATATTACAGGGCTGAGGGCATAGGTATTCATTATATATCACGTTCCTATCATAACTCTCACATCATATGTTAATGTTTTACAATAGCCTGAGGACATGGTTCCATTAGGACTTTAAACATTTGATTGATTCATTCATATACTGCTCCACAATCACTATTGAAAGTGTTGAGCTCATGAAATAATCGGGCTATAGCCAGAACGTTTCTACCTGTATTACAGGGACAACGGTGGATATAGGTCTCCATCTGCACAATTAATGCACATGGCTTCTTGCCCCATCCCAGAAATATCCTCGTTATATTTATGATCTAGGCCTAGGTGTACCGTACAATGGATAATGATTTTACTTCCCGGGAAGATTTGCGGCTGGTAAAACTCCTGCCTGGCGAGTCGTCGGGTAAGCTTGGGCTCATCAATATTATAAAGCGCTAGCCATCTTTAGCGGCCTTCTCCTGACCCCGCTGTGCAGCTTCTTTGATTCATTAGACGGGCTTATGTTGAAGTGACGGCGCTCTTCATGTACAGCTGTATGCAGTATGGTGTCAGAACAAGACCTTATAGCATGACTCTGGGTGTTCTCAATCCATGTTTAACATTTTGATTTGCAAGAAGTGCTTTCTCATTGGGTGGAGGGTGGATGGATGGACAGACAGACAGACGGACAGACAGACAAAGGAGACACATGAAAACAGATCACCATATAGCAGACCATGTACCATACCCTGAACACACACAACATTATGGAACATGGTACATGGTCATTTTGAACATTTGTCTCCTTACTGTGAGAGTCAAATGTGGAGTGTGCACCCTGACACAGTTCTGTTGTATTCACGATTCCTGTGACCAGACAGTGCAGTCCATTCCCCCAGTAGTGCCAAGCTGACTCAAGCCATGTGTGTTCCACAATAACTGTTCTGTCTACAACAACAAAAGAACAGCATTGCATGCCACATTCAACACTGGATGGCGGGTCGAAAGTGGCCTAAGAGCTGGTAGTTTGAGAACCTGGGGGTTAGGGTCTAATTTAATTTTATGCAGGGCATCAAACCTGACCTTTGGGCCCTTAGCCTGGGGTCAAAAGGTCCATGCAGGTCTCTTCCTTTTGCAGGTCTCCTCCCACGGAGAGGGAGGCTTACCTTGCTGAGCTGGGCCAGCTAGAGTCAAGTCAATTTTCAAGTCAATTTTATTTGTATATCCCTTAATCACTTTTACAGTCTCAAAGGGCTTTACAGGCCATATCTTATAACCCTAAGCCGAAAGGGCAAGGGCAAACTACCTTAATTATCAAGGAAGAAACCTTCAGAAGGAATGCAGAGTGGGGGATCCCTCCTTCCAGGGATGGTTAGGAACGCAATGGGTGCCATGATTGACATACATAATAGTAGCAGTAACATGATGGACATGTGCATGGGGCAGCTTACGATACATGTGCAAAGCCAGAGAGGGGAGTTCACTCTTTGAAAACAATGATGGATGAAATTAAAAACGATAATGTGTGGGGAATCCACGACAACATACCTTTACAGCACTCCTTGATTATATATACAGTGGATGAGTGGCCATTCTGCTTGGTCCTAATTCTAATATCTAAACCTATTGGTCTACATTTGCTAAGTTAGGAGGGTGATGACTGATTACTCTATACATATACAATTTAGTTTATCTTTGGGCAGGAATAGGCCTACAGAAAAAAATGTTTGCATCATAATGATAGGACAAATGGCATTTAGAAAATGTTTTTCAAGGCTAGTAGTCTCATATTTGTATGTAATGCCATGACTGTCGGCTGTTTGTAGAATGTATATTTCTAGGTCTTTGGTGTTTATTGTCCCTTTTGAGTTTAACCCCTTTCGTTTTTCCTTCACTGCTCTCCTTCACAAGCACTTTCTCCATCATCTATTTGTACTTTCCTTCTTCCTTTGCCGGCAATCTTTCACAGCAGCTGCATATCTTGACAGTGCCTCATTTCCTGGCTTGTTTTATGATTATGTGAGACAGTAGCAGTTATAATAACGGTTTGGCAGAAAAATAACATGAAAGATGGACAGAAAGACAAAGAGAAAGACAGTTTGGGGAAACACAGAAAACACATTGCCAGTGCCACATGCAGAACGAGACAAAGAGTTCACCAAGGAAAGAGATGAGGGCAGAGAGGAGGTATATTTTAAGAAATCATTCTATATTACATGTCGGCTTCTTCTGCCATTCCTGCACTGCGTAACATATCCCATTCCATGGGTCTGACTCTTAAATCCCCAAGGGTCAAAGTTCACCTTGTCATTACCATGACAACCTGCCTGGAATGCTGGATCTGGTTTATCCCCCTGCCTGTGACTTCCATCCATCCCACAATACTCCTCTCTATGAGCGACGACCAACAGATGTTGAGCCTCTTCATCTTCTGCTTTATTGACAGGAAGTGAGTCACCAGGAGACATTTAACCTTACAACCTCCCCACTCTTTCAAAGAGCGCTGGAGCAGAATACCATAGTGTTGCATTGTTCTTCACTAGCACAGGCAGTGGTCTAGATTTAGACAGGAATTTGAATTCCAGCCATAGTCAAGCCAATCTACATTTCCATTTCCATGATTTTCTGTACTGCTAAGAAATGGTAGGGTCTGTTGCAAGACCAGGCAGGACACAGAAGGAAATATCACATATGACTGCAACACTTCTTCTCGCAGAGTTGAAACTCACACAAGGTAGCAGGAAATCTGGAGGTACATTTGTTTAAAAATGTTAAAGGTAACCAAAGGTAGCCATTCTGTGCCTGTAAAAAATGAGACATTTTGAAATAATACAATAAGTGGGCCTGTTTGTACAATGCAATACATCCTCGTAGTGAATGGTGAAACAATGGCCACAGTTGTCCAGGTCCAGTTAGCCACGATTTGAGAGGTGGGGCGTGTAATGAAGACAAAGTTAAGTAATGTTTCACCCACAATACATTTAGTTATAGCTTAGTTTCCTCAACTAAGACATTAAATGTTAGGATATTGCCTATATTTGTATAAATACTACTTTCAACCTGTTTTCATCCCACCGGTTAGCGTGCACAGTGTGCACTATCCAAGACTATTGGGAACAACTGGCTTTCAACTATTTTAAAGAACAATTGCCTACATCACCTGCCTCAAATTGGAAGTATACTAAAGTGAAAAATCACTTCATGTCTTCAAGCCTTAAGGATTTCTCACCATACCTCATGAAGTGAGCCCCCAGTGGCGCCAACAAACCAACTACTAACAGGATAGGTTTCATTTCGTTTCATCGTTTTTTTCTCACTCCAGTGCGTGGCTAATAAATATAATAAGAGGTGTGCTTGCAATTCTAGCAAATACATTTTCAAAGAATTTGAACACCCCTTCGTTTCTCAAGTTGGCTTCCTTTGAGCATGAAAAAATATTCCAAGCTTCCCAAAGCATTAACAATGTCCATTGTTAACAGTAAACTATTTAGTGATTTGAAGGATAGTCTGATGAGGACAGAGATGCAGAGAGAGAGAGGGCAAGAACAGGATTCAGAATATAGGAAAGATACTTGCTGACCTTAAAAATGAGTGCGAGGTGCTTGAGTTTCCGGAACACTGTGAAAGCAGTGAGAATGAATCCTGGCGTTGATAGCAGCTGTCCCACTTGATGCATCGCTCCTACCGTCCCCCATGTTAGAACCCACTGTCTGGTCATTAATCAGTTCCTATACAAGGCAGTTTCATACTAAAACTATTATTAATGTTTAGTTTAACACAAAAAAACTATTATTAATGTTTAGAACAATTATTAAGACAAAATCATTCAAACATTTTCTGATGATGTATGTATTTTTGTATGTAAGATTTCGTTCAGTGTTTGTTATGTTTTTAAGACTAGTATAAATACAGACAGGATAGTCTAGTGACTAGGATGATGAAGGTCCTAGGTAAGATTTAACAGCTATAATTTGAATTGGTTAAAAATGCCATAGCCATCCGTCAGCTGTTAGTGAGTGAAATGCTCTCTGATAAAATGTGTTTGGAGTTGACTGAGCCCTGCCACTGTCTGAGTCCATTTAGATTTTAGACCACTCCTGGCTCATTTCTGACCAATTAGGGCACCTCTTGCCTATCAATCACAGGTGTGTGGAGGCAACACTTCAGAGAAACGGGAGGGAGGGCACTTTTTTGGGTTGTTCATTTTCAAAATCTTAATCTTCTTTTTCCTCACTTCAACTCTTTACAGGACAACACCGGCCTGAGTGAGCAAACCATTAGTAACTGTCTCTCCTGGCTTCACTAAAACATCGGTTACCAATATCATTTGTCAACGTGACTTTGTTGTGGCAATGCTGCCTGAGAGCATTCTGGTGAGGTAAACAACAGCGGTGGCTCCACAACCTCTGTACTGACACGACGTGTGTTGATTGCGCAATATTGCCATTGTTTACCTTCGCGGGGAGAGCGTGCTTATGGTTAAATGCTCTCAGAGTTGGTACATTTGTCATTTTGACAATTTCTATTGGTAGCAAGTAGCCTAACCCTCCCTGGTCCTTAATGACCCGTCCCTCCATTCCCATTATAGATTTGGATTAAAAGTCTCTCCTAAAAGGGACAAAATAGTCATTTTAAATACTGATACTGATAAAAGATGTAAGGTCGTAATGATCAGCAATGATTCAATCGTGATCACCAATCACTTCATGTTTATCTCTGTACTGTGTTCCCACAGACCCCTTGCTACACTGGTATTTTAGCTGTGAACAATGGAGTCTACCACACCAAGTCATATTACAATATTCCCCGCAACCTCTGTTATATATTTACAGATATGTAGCAGCATGTAGCGGATATGGTGGCCATGCGGTCCCATAGACACCAAATGCTTAGTGAATGCATTCGCCATGCAGCCAAAAGGTTCAAGTGTGTGTGTGTGTGTGTGTGTGTGTGAGGCTGAGAATGGAGACTGGCTTCTGACAGCTCCTAGAGGACAGCAGGGCTATGTGAGGGGCTGAGGCAACAGTTCCACAGATTCCTAATCATAAAGCTATGCTGCATTCATTAGGCATTCATTAATTTCCCATTGCCTCCATGGATGTGAGGGGAGTGTTGTATTGAATTGTGCTTTGTGTCTCCAAGACCATTACAATGTTACAACATGTCTTTCAACATTTAAACAAATCAAAAACACAACACTTCTCAGATAGAGAAGAAACAACTTGTAAAGTAAAAGACTGTGGTCAATGAAGTCTGCTGGGACTGTAAATCCTGCACACACAACCTGACCATTTATAACACAGCATAACCATAAGGATGCACCTAACTTACCAGAACACTGCAGTCACAGCCATTAAGTGTTGCAAATGTCATGGACAGGGTTGATGTGATGCTGCGGTACGCAGAGCAGAGAACAGGAGGAACAGGAGGATTTAGGGACATACTACTGCCCTTAGGGTTTTATATTGATGGATGCATTAAGCAACAGACAGACAGACAGACGGACAGAGTGTACATCACCCGATATAGTACAGTCCCGACTTAGGGATTCAAGCACCCCATGCATGAACCATCCCTGAGCCCTCAATGGCCAAGTAGGAGTAGGAGAGGAAGACAGCTTGAGAATGTGTGTGTGTGTGTGTGTGTGTGTGAGTTAGTAGACAGTGGTTTGCAGTTGTTGATTTTGCCTCTTGATGCCTCCCTATGGTTACCTTAGTCTCCTCATTAGTCTTAATGATTTCACCTGTGTTAATTAGCAACGTCCTTAACGGGTGTTTTGTGTACTGAAGTCAGCGTTTTCCTCTCCCTCTTTGCCTATTTCCCCTCACTTGTTCCTGGGGCTGAAACCACAGCTTAGCAGCCTCAGTGCTGTAAGTGGTTCTCCCTGAGTTTAGAAGCAGATAGACTATCAATAGTCCAAGTGATTGTTTTTGTCAGTAAGACTACAATAGACAGAAGAAGAAGAAGACGCTTTCTATACAAAATACATTTATACAAAAGGGCGTATATTAAGTATTTATCAAAGGACTGCAGACAAAACACTTGGTTTACAATATATAAGGTTCTAGTCATTTTATCGTCCACAGCTGTTTGTTTTGTGTCAGTACACATTCGTCCTCTTGTTCAGTGCTTGTTTACTTGTTCGTCCAGAGTGTGTCGTTAGAGATAACATGTTCCTATTGTACAGCATCTTAACTATCATCTGTACTTTTGTGCCTTTGTTATCGCTGTCTTGTATGAGAAAGAAAATAAACATTTCACGCCTCATAAAAAAGGACCTCAATTTGTAGGCAGAGGAGAAAGAAAAATAACATAAAGCTGTTATTTGGGGGGTGGGGGTTGAATTGAAACCCTATAATAAGGTGCTGGAATAGGCTGTAAAACAGGTTAGTATAGCACCCATTAAGTGAGTGTGCCCACATCAAGCTAATGTTGCCACAGTTGAAACATGCGCAGAAAGCTGCGTGTATGACATCACTCGCCTTCCGTCCCGTTCTGGAATTTGATTCATCCCAATTTGATTTGACGGTGCAAAAGTGACAAAACAGAATGAGAGGTGAGAGACTGGGGGCCCCTCTCTTTCCGCTACGTAGCCAAGATGGTGGCCATTGAGAAGTGTCCAGCGTTCCACACTCAACTTTTTGACCGTTATGAGTACAACGTCCGGGTACGGGCATTGCATTTTACCACAGTTGTCAGTGTGAATACACTTATGCACTCAAAATAGCAAAAATGTAAGTATGGCAGTACGCAAATTGAGACACATCATAGTTGTTAAAAACAGCACATTTTCAGAACTAAAGGAAGTTACATTTGGACTTATGATTCATTTTCTTTATTTTTTTGTTTGCTTGGCAT
>OMNS01037517.1:0-16848 GCA_900303225.1 Laemonema laureysi | reverse complement strand
CCTGGGACACAGAGACACCAGGGACACCCGGGACACAGAGATACCAGGGACACAGAGACACTAGGGACACCCGGGACACAGAGATACCAGGGACACAGAGACACAGAGAGAGCGAGAGAAAGAGAGACACTAAGGACACAGAGACACCAGGGACACAGAGATACCAGGGACACAGAGACACCAGGGACACAGAGACACCAGGGACACCCGGGACACAGAGATACCAGGGACACAGAGACACCAGGGACACCCGGGACACAGAGACACCAGGGACACCCGGGACACAGAGATACCAGGGACACAGAGACACCAGGGACACCCGGGACACAGAGATACCAGGGACACAGAGACACTAGGGACACCCGGGACACAGAGACACCCGGGACACAGAGACACCAGGGGGCAGTGAGGGGACTGAAGGGGTGAGGGGTGAGTGCAGTGAGGGGTGAGGGTAGTGAGCCAGCCTGTTTACCCTGACTGTTTCCTTCATTGTTCACCTGCTTCCTTTTCACAGATTGTTGGCATTTTTAAGGTGTTTGTTTTGGGAGCAGGTTGGCCAGCAGGCGGGGTGTTCCTCACACAGTGGAGGCACTGCCTGCTCACACTGCAGGAACCTGCAGGGTGTTCCTCACACAGTGGAGGCACTGCCTGCTCACACTGCAGGAACCTGCAGGGTGTTCCTCACACAGTGGAGGCACTGCCTGCTCACACTGCAGGAACCTGCAGGGTGTTCCTCACACAGTGGAGGCACTGCCTGCTCACACTGCAGGAACCTGCAGGGTGTTCCTCACACAGTGGAGGCACTGCCTGCTCACACTGCAGGAACCTGCAGGGTGTTCCTCACACTGCAGGAACCTGCAGGGTGTTCCTCACACAGTGGAGGCACTGCCTGCTCACACTGCAGGATGTTCCTCACACTGCAGGAACCTGCAGGGTGTTCCTCACACAGTGGAGGCACTGCCTGCTCACACTGCAGGAACCGCTTCCAAGATGACCAACGCTCTCTCGCCAATTCCAGGTCCCTCCCTCACTCTCTCTCTCTGCCTTTCTACCTCGCTTGACCCTCCAGCTCATTCACTCTTTCTCTCTCTGCTCCATCACTCTCCCCCCAGTTTCCTCACCCCTCTCGCTCTTAGTAATAATAGTACATGAATAATGATGTGTGTAACAGCAGGGGTTTGATGACAGAACATGTGACACTGTTGTTGAACTGGATCTGAACCTCGCTGGCTTCAGCAGGGGTTCACCTTGTTAAGCTCTCAACAGAAATAGGTCCAGCACTGTTTTAGTAAGCGTTACGTAACCATCAATACACACGGTGGAGTAGAACCTGGACCTGCTTACACACGAGTACTACAGCAACTAACCCGCTAACCCCCTAAACCCAATAATCTAGCATCTAAAACAGGCTAAGAAAATGAGCCTGTTAACCATTTCAGAGACACGGGCCATGCCAACAAGAGGCAGAATCTACTGGGAAAGAGAGCAACACACAGGTGCAGAGCACACAGGTGAACACAGAGGAAGCAGCACACAGGGAGACCTTCCTGTTCTGGGTTCCATCTGTCTGGTGATGCTGTACTTTTATTTATTTATATTGTTAAAAGTGATCTATGGTTCCAGAGTGTGTGTGTGGTTGGTGGCTGGTTGAAGCAGCCTCACCTGAGCCCCAGTCAGGCTGGGTGATGCTGCACACCTGTGGTGTGGGCCCACAGGTTAAACCAGCCAGCACCACACTCACGAGAGAGAGCGCTGACATGTCGGCAGTACACCACCTGCTCTGCCTGCATATCCATTCTCAACCTTCTTTCTACGCTCCACCTGTCCTGCGGTCGGAGGAGCCAGACCAGCTTCTACACGGCATCCAGCAGGGAGCTCTGCTAGTCTGTCTTACCATGAAGCATATTTCAGTACAGAGTGCTGTGTTCATGTTGCAATGACGCATCATATCTATGGAAGATGCTGACATGGTAAGGGAGTGGTAACCATGGTGATATGAATCAGTGTAGACCCAGAGAGAGTGATGCCCTCTTCCTCCAGAGGGTCCAGTGGATAACAGGCCACTAAGCCTTATTATCTAAAGACCTTCTCAACGGATTACACGCCACCGAGGAGACCTCACCTTCTACACGCAAACCATCTGGTGCTGCAACTAAACCACACCAAACTAGACCACACCAAACTAAACTAAACCAGATCAAATCAAACCGGCCCAAACTAAGCCAGACCAAACCACAACACACCAAATAACCAACAGAAGGTACAGGCTGCTGCTGTAGGTTGTGTCCAAACCCTCAAGTTGTACATCACTTACTGGACCAAATGCATCTGTTCCATGATGCTGGGCTATTCTGCTAGGAGTCAAACAGCATAACCACTGGGACTATCCTGCCCTCTCCAACTGGTACATGTGACAGTGGGATTTGAACCAACAACCTTCTGGCTGAAAGCACCCGAACCATGACATCCTGACAACACGGTTGCTTTGTTATTATTTATTTTATTTTTATTTATTTTATTTTATTTTATTTTGATTGAATTATCTCTTAATCTGAGGGGTCAATCAATGCAGTATTTCAACAGGCTGTAACTAGACCACACTTTAAATACACGGCACATGCTGATGACCAGCACACATCCACAGTTGTAATGCAGATTAGCTCTGGTTGAAGATTAAGCTAATTAGCTGCTAGCTCCAGGAATAACCAGTTGCTGTGCCCTGGGCTCCACCGCGTTGGAAGCATTGGTAGAGCACAGAAACACATGGATTCCTCCAGAATACACTGGGTGTTAACCTTCACATAGGTGAGTCACTGTTTTGTTTGTATATTATGACACATTGAATGTATTCTGATGCGTCGTTATTGTCGTTTGGTTTACCAGTTATCCGGTTAATACCGGTTTAGAGCTGGTGGTGCGTTACTTGGTAGGCAAAGTCATACCGAGACACTGTTTAAACTCTCCTAAAACAATTATAGAATTATTATTATTTACCTGAATGTGAAAATTAAAAACACATAATCTCATATTGTTTCACATAAAAATAAGATACCGTTTGGCCTTAGATGATGGAATAAAGAGTTTATTAATGATAAATATTCTTTTTCATAAATGCTACATGAAATTAAAATACAGGTGTCTATTAAACCCAGTTTGTAATGCCTTTAATGTTTGATCATTTATTGTTTAATGTAATCAGAGCTATGTACTACTTTTACATCTCAGAGATGATTTAATATGACTGAAAGCAGTGGACTTTTTCGTTCTTTGTTTCTAATATTCAAGATATTAGAATTAGATATCGATAAAGAACAAAGGCTCTTCTCCCAGCCAATAGGAGCCGCTCTTGACTGTTATGTGGCAGAAACCGAGCCAATCAGGCATCTTGAAGGCATCACCTGACCAGCTGTTTGGCTTGACCAAGGCTAGACCAAGGCTTCCACAGTAAACAACATATGTTGTCCTCAAGTCACGTTTGTTTCCCATCCACCACTGAAATGAAGACGCCATGTTGTGCTGATCATGTCAACTAATGTGATATCCAACTAATCTCTGCATGGCCATCCCTTCAGCAGACCAGCGATGAAGTCAGGGGCCCCAAGGCCTCGCAGGGCCCTCCTCCCAGACCAGTCCGGGTCCGGGGGGAGCGGTCACACCCTGACCGCCTCCCGCAAGCCCAGCCACGCCCTGGACCCCCTCCCCTCCAAGAGGATCTGCTTCTACAAGAGCGGAGACCCCCAGTTTGGCGGGCTGCGCATTGTCATCAACCGACGCACCTTCAAGAGCTTTGAGGCGCTCCTGGACAGCCTGTCCAAGAAGATGCCGCTACCATTCGGTGTGAGGAACATCACCACACCGCGGGGGGTCCATGCCGTGTGCACGCTGGACCAGCTGGAAGACGGGAAGTCCTACATCTGCTCTGACAGCCGCAAGGTCAAGCCCATCAACCTTGTGCAAGCTAGGAAGAAGCTACCGCCATGGTACAATGCCCGGCCCGGTACGGGGCGGCGCAGGGCGGTCCAGGTGGCCAGGATGTACCACGGTGGGAGGAAACACCGGCGCCCGGAGCCCGTGGTCATACGCATGCCGCAGAGGCTAACGGTGTTCCGTAATGGAGAGCCTGCTGTTGGCCAAACGGTAACACTGAAGAAGAAGCAGAGCTTTGAGGTTCTGCTGGAGTGTCTCTCAGAGCTAGTGCAGTTCCCTGTGGTCAAACTACACACCGTGGACGGGCGACGGGTGAGTCCTGGCCAAACACCATCACCTCCAGATTACGATCAAGCTATTGAGATTTGCTTCAATTTATTGCGATAGTTTTGTTCCTCTGCGATGCTTTATATACAGTGCCATGAATATTTATGAAACTTCAACTGCTAAAAGCATTTTTTTGTTATTGTTAACATTGTCGTAGACTGTTTACAGTTTATTACTAAAATCATAATTCAAACCAAACCCAGTTTAGTCCTCCAACAGTTGCTTTCATCTCTCCAATGGTGAAAAATGTGTCACCTGTTGAAATGTTCTGTGCACACCGTTAAAAAGTAATACAACCTTAAGAATGAATTCAGAACATCTATTTTAAGATTTTAACACATTTCTCAATGATCATGAATAGACGTTTCTTTGGGTTTAGTATTATCTTGACCTACAACGGCCTGATTTAGAGCCTGGCCTGTAAATACCCACAGCTAGGAGGGAGAGAGGGAGAGAGGGAGAGAGCGATAAGCTGCTTTAACTCGTCCTAATACCTGGCAAGGGATTCTGGGATACGGGGCTGCAGGAGAGAGAGATCCAGAGCGGCATGAGGGTCAGGGAGGGGACCGCTCACCACCCCCCACACCAGGGTGCCTCTCCTGGGGACAGAGAAGAGGGGCTGCCCACTCCCTCTGACTCTGAATCAGAGATCACTGGGCTCCTCTCAGTCCGTCCTCTCAGTTCTTCTTCTGTTGAACATCCGTAAATGTCGCATTAGCGCCCCCTGCTGGACGGTCCCCGTGTGAAAGGGCGCTAGACGGTGTGAAGAGTGAACATCACTAGCCGTGCCTGAAAGTTTACGCCAGTAATTTACTTGGAACGATGGGTGAAAGAGGCTTATGATTCGTTTCCTGACTATCGTCGTCTAGCGAGCTGTTTAAGTGTATATTTTTTGCATGTTCCAGGTGTTTAAAGGTTGTCTGGTTTGTGTCTGGCAGGTGGACGGCCTCCCAGCCCTCATCCTGTGCTCCGGGACGGTCGTGGCTGCAGGCAAGGAGCCCTTCAGGCCAGGAAAGTACGACACATCCACCGATCCAAAATGGCCGCCCACTGGCCGACTTGGCCTGAGGAAAATAACGCCCATGCAACGTAAGCATAGTCGCGGAAATCAAAACTACCATCCATTTAAAAACATTTTAAAAATGAATTAAATTTAAACTATTTTGTGGATATCTCCTGTGATATGTATATTCCATTTATACTAATTATATTAATATTAACTACTTTCTCAATCATACATTTAATATGCAGTATATTTAATGTCCAGTATATCAGATGACCATCAATCCAATCGACTAGTGGTGCTGTCAGACTAGCGGGTCTGTACGTTAGTGCTGGGTAATAACCTATAATAATAATAATAATAACCTGTCTGCTGGTAATACCTGTCTACTGGTATAACCTGTCTGCTGGTATTACCCTGAACCCTAATACCAGAGATGACCTACATGGCCTCCTGCAGTCCATCACTCTATTGTCTATTAGATGATATATTATATATTATAACCCTAACCCTACACTGTCCATACTTCCACTTACTGTCACCCATTCGTCTTTTCTGATTCTATCCCCTTTTTCTTGTTTCATGCTTCGTGGATTATCTGTGAACACAAACTAATGGGATTGTACACCATGCCAAACATTCTCAACTGAAACAACAGGCAAAAAGAAGTCCATGACCAAATCAAGGAGGTACTTCCTCAATCCGACTCACAAGTCCATCTCAGAGAGTATGTGTGATTATCCCAGTAATCCAACAGACTCCATAGAGCTGGAGAACAGCCACATGCTGGAGTCTGTTGTTGAAATGGACGCAGAGTCCTGCCCTGACAACGGAACCCATGAGCAAGGCAGCTGCCTGCCAATGGAGGACGACATCGAGAAGTCCTTCCGGGTGAATCAGGACGGCAGCATGACGGTGGAGATGAAGGTGCGCCTGACCCTCAAGGAAGAGGAGACCATTCATTGGACGACCACCCTGACCCGATGCAGCGTGGCCAATCAGCTCCTTCCAGACAGTTTTCCCGAGCCAGAGCCAGAGGCCGGGTCTGACCTGGAACAGGAGAGTGATTCTCCCAAACTTGACCAAACGGAACCATCACACCCGGCGGTTCCCATAGAAACCACAAACAGCAACAAACCTAGGGGAGATGACAACAACGAACTGCGACCACTTGAGAGTGGTGTTTCCAGCACAGAGGGGAACATGGAGGATGAGTTGACGGAGACCAGCACTGTGATGTCACCCCGGAGAGCTCCCACACCGGGCTTCAGGAAGGCCCAGACCTCAACGAGGGCAAACACGGCCGAAATGGTTCCGGAAGGCACTGTCCGGTCCTACTCCTACAGAGCAGAGACCGAGCAGTATCGCATGGTCCAGCAGAGCAGCACAAGACCAGTGCCCAAACCCCGAAGGCTGGCTTCTATGGATGTCAACTACAAGTACGATCAGGCTGAGTTCAACTCAGCAGGGATGTCTGAGGTCCTGCAGATTGAAAACAATGGAGAGGAGGTCACAGAGACTGTGTTGCACATATACGAACAGCAGACCTGCCAGGAGAACTTTTACGCCAACACCCACTTCCGTGCTCAAGGTGTCTCCATGGACGGGGCTCATTATGGTAGACCCTCCACCTCCGACACGGCATGGAGCATGAATGCTGACGTCGAACCCCAGTATGGAAGACCTTCCTCAGCCTCAGAACCCATCCACACCTGGAGAGCTGATAGAATGTTGCCATCATCAGATATCTCTATAACTCCCTGTAAAAGCCTGGCGAACACCCAAAAGAAACTTTTCACTCCAAGCAAAGATTCTTCTCAGTTATCTTCTCAGAAGGACAAACACCACCGAAATGTGGCTGATAAAGCTAATAAAACATCATCAAATACCAACGGCATCAAGAAACATGTCCGGTGGATTAAGTCGCCTGGCAACAGACGGAAGCCAAGTCCCACAGAGGCCTCCAAGAGCCGCAAAAAAGTGAAACCATTTTCCAGCACCGGATTTCTGAAGAAAATCTACGGTCGACCCAGACCTGTGAAAACCACATTGAGGAGGAGGAAGACCTCAACAGAGAAGGAAAAGGCGACAGAGTGTACCATCAAAGATCCAAACACACTATTGTCAGGGGATGATAAGAAGCAGGAGACCATCACAAAATGTAACCTGTTGGAGGTTTCATCTAAACCACGAGCAACGCTGACACATCAGAAATCCATTCACAAGGAGAGGCAGCTCCAGAAGGCATCCGGCAAGGTCAACAGAACGATGCCACTTCCTGTGTTCAACTCCTCCAGCTCTGTCATTAATGAGTATGTTGAGCACTGGCTGGAGAACTCTCCTTCCCAGCATGCACTCTGCCCCAGTGACCAAACTCAGGCAATCAAAGTTAAAAACCAGGTGGGACTAGAGGGTGGGATTCCTGAGGGGTCAGAGGTTAATTGCGACAGAATAAAGCCTGGTTACACTGAAGGGGAAACTTGTGAGGAGTCCCCATTGGCCAAGAGTTTGACAAAACAGAGAATCAAAACATTACAATCACGTGCCTCCCTACAGAAGCCCACAGCATGTGATAGTTCAACAAACCAAACATCCAAACACATCAACAGCTCAGAAGACAATAAAGAGAAAGAGAAGAGAAAAGAGAAATCAGACACCAAACAGACACCTAAAGACACCTCTGTATCCAGTAGTGCAATGCGATTCAAGCTGTCATCTACAAGCAGCCAAACCGTGGAAGACAGACCACTATCCGTCAGTCCTACAGCTGACCTAGCACCTTCACCTACTGATCACCCCAAAACAACATCAACCTCAAGCCTCTCTGCTGAGCGTGAAGAACAATTATCGAGAAACCCGTCTGTTAAGAGAGCCCGGCTGGTCAGTAATCTCTCCTTCGAAAGGAAAATGTCTCAGAGGAAGGCTTCTGTGGAGAAATCAGCCGTAACCAGGGATGATCCATTACAAACAACCACCAGCTCCATTCCCATCCAAATGGCAGAATCACAAGGTCTCATGTCAATGAAGACAAAAGAACCAACTGAAATTCTACTGGAAAGGCCACTGCACACAGACTGCACCTTAGATCAGACCTCAGTGGCTAGCAGTTCGTTATACTGTACATCTGTCTCACCGGTTAGCTCATCTTCTGACAAGAGAGTATCTTTCTCCAGCCCTGCATCTAGTGATGCATCATACAGATCTCCTGCTAAAGAGGCTGATTCAACTAAAACCCAATTCCTTAGTTCCACTGAAACTGAAACTCTGTCCCCTAAGCCCTTTGATAAAAAGGTGAAGGTCAGTGATCTCTCTCTGGAGAAGAAACTCTCCACCAGGAGAGCCCGGTGTGAGGCTTCTGCTATCCTAAATGATCCTCCAGTGGAAAAGACCCACGTATCTAACAGTCCATCCCTTAAGAGAACCCAGCTACCCAGAAACCAATCTTTAAAATCAGCATTGTCACATAAACCTTCTATGGATTTGTCAAAAGCTAAAACACTCAACAGTAGCCCCTCCAGTGAAAGCCCACCATCGCTACATAAAACATACTCACATAACAAAACGTCTCCCCGGTCACTGGACCTGGTGTCACCACCAGATATCAAACAAAGGACCAAAAAGAATTTGGTTCAGAAAAATCTCTCCCCACCACCAGCACCAACACCAGAAGAACCAGAGGTACCTCATAGAAACCATCTGCAAAATGACCTGTCAGAGGAATCACCGGTCATAATGGAACCTGATTTATCGGACAAAGTTGAAACAGCCACCATTTTAAACACTGGTCTGAATGAAAGCGAGAGAGACACGCAGCCACTAGAACTGACAAACCTTAAACCTGTGCTTGAGAACATTTGCTTCTCCATTAAATCCATTAGACAAATAACACAAAACAAGAGGCCATCTTGTCTCGAAAAGTCAAATAGCCTTCCTGACTTCTCAGGTCATGTGGCGACAACATTTGGCTCGTCGTCCAAAGCTCTGCTAGCGTT
The DNA here is from genome assembly GCA_900303225.1 of Laemonema laureysi. NCBI lineage: Eukaryota > Metazoa > Chordata > Actinopteri > Gadiformes > Moridae > Laemonema > Laemonema laureysi. The sequence continues at coordinate 7,599 of OMNS01037517.1, read as the reverse complement.
TCTAGCTGTCATGACATTAAAGGAAGGCCTGACTCATGTACACAAGTCTGAGCTGGATGTAAACAACGTGAGTTGTGCTGAGGCTTTGAAACTCATCGATTCTCTCAGGGAGATAGCCAGTATTGAAGACTCTGGCCAGTTGAAAACTAGCCTGTCAGAACTACAAAAGTCAACTTCAACACAACTCCTCCAAAGTTGGAAGGGCTTCCAGGAGCTCAGCAAGAGTAGCAGATCGATGCTAAATCAGTCTGAGGAAGAGTTGAGGTCTAGCAGAAGCTCTGTGGAATACTGTGGCACCGAGGAGGGTGCTATCGATGAACTGATGGAAGAACTTCACATGCCGGAAACACTCAAAGAAGAACTGGCTGCTTTTCCTGTTTGTACACCAACTGAGAGCGATGACAGTGGGAACGCTGAGGCCAGCATTACTGAAAAACCGCATGATGATAATGTTACAACTAACCCAGAAGAAGGTAATGTGAATGGCAGTGATTGTGTCCAAACCGGCAAAGCAAATGACGTAGAGGCCCTTGTTGATGTGAAAGCCATCGTAAAACGATTCACAGACCCTGGAAAATCTCAAGGATCCCATGAAAAGCCAGCTAATCCTAAACAGCGTAACTTATCTGATGATCAAAAGGCAGTTCATACTCAGAAGACACTCAACACAGAACATTCAACAACTGACTCCACTGACACAGCGTTGTTACAAGAGGAGCAGCATCCCATTCCAGCCCCCCAGGACAGCGACAGCGACAAGGAGGTCGAATCAAGGAATAATATAGAGAACAGCAAAAACCAAAAAGTGGAGGAAGAAGAAGTGGAGCAGGGCAGCCCCAATGAAAATCAACCAATCAACTCACATGTCCCATATATGGACTTGGGGGAAACTGCAGAGGAGCGCCATGATGAGAGGTGCAGTTCAGAGGGTGAACATCTGGATGGGGAATCTAAGGAACTTGACAGGAACAGTGATGACAGCATGTTCAGTCCTGACGAGGTGTCCAGCTCCGACGAGGAACGAAGTACAGAAGGCCACCACAGAAACATATGTAATCCCGAAACACAGCAGACGCTATCTTCACCTGAGGAGCAACAAAACATTGAACTTAGGCAGCTGAAACAAGTAAGAAACAACAACATGTCTGACTACAAGAGTCTCTCCAGCTCGGAGGAAGAGGAGCACAAGCTGCAACGCACAGACCGGTTTAAACATTTGAGTGTAATCATCAGCAGCACACAAAAAACATCTAGCCAGGATGTTGAGGATCCGACAAGCTCAGAAGACGAACATCATGTGGTCATTCAACAGCTGAGCAGAACCAACACCAGGTCTGTCCATATCCTACCCCCTGTAGATAAACAGATCCGGCCAAAACTAACCAAAATTGAGAGTTTAAGTGAAAGGAGTGAAGAAAATGTCTCTACTTCAGATGCAGAGGAGCTGAAAGACCAACCACACATCCACAAACATGACCACCAGGAACAGTTGAGCTGCACAGAGGAAATGTCTAACCCTGCATGTAAAGCTGTGGAGTTAGACAGCAAGGAGGAAGACAGCAGTGTATTTCAACAGGCCAACGCTTTAGATGAGCCTGGTTTTAAGTTAGATAACGACAGAGACCAAGAATCATATGAAGACCATACAGGTGAGGATGATACAGCCAACACTGGGAATGAAAGCTATACTGAGGATGAGATAAGCTCTGGAGAAAAGGACCTAAGCTCAGAAGAAGGACATGATGATTGGGGCAATCAGGAGCAGAATGTCCATGGAAAATTATCTCCAGAACATTCTGCTCCACAACACGAAGCTCAACCAGCAGAAATCATATCTCAATCTGTGGCAGAAAGAATAGGTATTCTGAAGAAACAGGTGGCTGAGACACAATGGAAGAGCAAAACAGCAGGAGGTGCCAGCACCCAAACTCTGGCAGAAGCCCCCTCAGATGTTGAATCCTCAACACCTGATGCAACGATGACCCGGTCTTTACCCGGATCCAGGTCAGCACCTCAGTCCTCCTTGTCCTTCAGCTATGACTCTAGTGGCATTATAACCCAACAGCCTGAGGGGGCCATGGTGCGATCCATAAAGGATATGTTCATGGCAAAAAGTGTTCCAGATGTTCAATGTGAGGATGGAGATGTCCAAGGACCACTCAGCTCCAAGCCCAGCCCAGCCAGCCGATCACAAGATTCAGATGAGCTGTCGGAGGCCGGGTCCATCGCCAAGGGCTTTGTGAAAAGGGCGATCGAGCGGCTGTACGGCAGGAAGGATCCCACTGCTGGCGACCCTCAGAGTGAAAGACCCACGTCTTCGCCAAAACAGATGAAAGAAAGTTCTAGCATCCTCTCATCTCTCCACTCTGCCCGGTCCAAGCTCCGGTCTGACATGCCTTATTTTAATTCTACCAACACGCTCGACACGTTGAGCGAAGGGACGGGCTGCATGGCTTTCAATACACAGGTGGTGCCTGACGACAGCCTGCCGATGGACCAGGATAGATCGCTAAACCGCAAGTCCATCTCGGACCCAGTTGGAATCAATAATGGGGTTGAAACACTGCTCCTTGATAAAGATCCGTCAGAGGACACCAAACAGAAGGTCCCCATTTCCCTTTTCAGCACAAACTCTAAACCAGAAGTTAAGTTGGCGCCAACAAAGTGCACCTACTTCTCGCTGCCCTGCACCAGCGACTCGGAGCCCGGTCTTGAAGACCCGGGGGCCATAAGCAAGAACAAAGAAAGCAGTGTTGAAATAAAAGAGGACCAAGAGGAGGCCAAAGGCTGGGTGGAGAGGAACGGCACACTGCCTGGCTTAAGGTTGCATGATAACAAGGTACACCCGCTGACCCAGGGGCCCCCTGGTGGTCAGGCTGTGGTGGTGCAGCCTGGTAGAGGCCAAAGTGTTGCGAGACCTGTGGAACTTGACGCTCTGGATGCGTTGTACACGTTTTGTGGCACACACTGTCCCATCCTATAAGCTACCTTCGACATGGACGACTCCAACTAGTCTTTCTCCCCTCTGAACATCTGACCAGATGGTTTAATACATTTTCATGGTGCCTACATTTTACTGTTGCCATAGTTTGGACTTGTTATGAAGCTGTGTTTTCGAACTAATTAACCAACCAACTAACTGGTAACTGCTGCCCACCATTTCCCAACCAAAGTATTAACCAAAGTATTATCCAAGCAATAACAATTCTGCTTTTTTAAGTTTGCATCCTCAGGGTTCACTGTAAAAACTGTACATATTGTGATGTATACGTGTTAGCGTACAGCATTAATATGACCATGCGTTTGTGTTCCTATATACAAAGCAGCTGGACCTTCGATGAGGCCTGTTCACTGAGCGTCTCTTCCCAATATTATTGTAATATTATTTTAAACACCTGAAGCAGGACCAAGACCTTAAACACACCGTCAGGTAGCCAGCTGTAGGATGTCCAACGACGCTCACAGAGAAACTGATTTCTAGACCAAATAATGGATCCTAGATTGTAGCGATCAGCATCTCATTTTGGTTGTATAATGTGTAAATGAAACAGATGTGACATATAGTTTTATATAGTTCATGTTTTGTTGATCGTCTGGCAGCTCACTTACTTTGTCTTGATTGTTTTTTGAAAATAAAAGTTTGTTTCTGACTGTGGATCGTCTGGTGGTTGCAGTTCATCCACTTCTACACACAGAAACACAGATTTAATTTACATGCAAACAGAATTGGAGCAGTTTGGTTGTATGTTTCCTAGCTAAGAGTCAAAGCAGGGTAGTTCTGTATTGTTAATCATTACTTGTTCTTTACTGTGTGCTCTACAGCAAAAGTATGTTTCTGAAGGTTTTTCAAGGAACTTCACGGCTTGTCCAATCAGAAGCTCCCAAGGGAAGATTCTAGAACTCCATTTCCCTGAAAACAGAGCCCAGCGCGTTCTTCATGTAAACAAGCCTAAATTAACACACAAACATAAACACAAAATACCAATCATTTGCTTTCTTTGGGTGATTGGTCTCAAATGAATGGAAGTCTCCATGTTGTTCCTGCCCTTGTTCTGCTTCTACTGGCAGGCTGGCGAGAAGACAGGAAGGAAAACACACAGCAACACCCAACACAACTATCACATGACATGGAAACACCCTACGATCACATGATACAACTACTATCACATGACATGGAAACACCCTACGATCACATAACATGACACAACTATCACATGACATGGAAACACCCTATGATCACATAACATGATACAACTACTATCACATGACATGGAAACACCCTACGATCACATAACATGATACAACTACTATCACATGACATGGAAACACCCTACGATCACATAACATGATACAACTACTATCACATGCCTTACACATGACACTTAATGGGAATACTCAGCAACCTGACTTGCTGACATGGAGTGCAGCTTGATTCTCACATTAGCCACTAGGTGGAGACAGACAAGAACAGTGCCACAGAACTAGAGCCAGGTAAACAGCACCATGTGGTGGCCCGTCCCTTTGGACACAACATCTAATAAGAGCAGCAGAGGTTGGGCAGACTGTCTAGTGGTGTCCCAGCCAGAGGGGTCTGGGTTTGAACCCCAATAGATGCCCTAACCTGCTATCTAAAGCAATGCATTGTATGGTTAGGATCCAACTTGTAGTAAACCGTAAGCTAGGTTTTAGGTAGTACCCCAAACAAACCCCAACAGGTGTTTTCTGACGATTTGTACCCAGTGCAACCCCCCCCCTCCCACCGCTCTTTCAAAAATAGGAACGAGATATTACATTTTTTAAAATTGTTTATTACTTAAATAAATATTTACATCAACAGCTTCGTATAAATCAAATGTTTTCTTACACAAGACATCATTCTAAAAGCGACAGTTCAAACAGGAAGGGGCGAAGCAGAGCGATGACACTGGTGGGGTCTCTAGACGACCATCGATGATGACTTCCTGTTTCCTGTTCGACATATGGACAATATACACCGCTCCCACCTGAGCCTGATCATAAAAACGTAAGATATAGCATGTAGAATTTCACTTGATAAAAGTCATATACATTTATACCATATGATGTTACACAGCGCTAAAACGGCAACTAATAGAACTCAACATCGTCAGTTACAAAATAAGAGCGTGTGGAAAATCCAGGTGTGTAAAACATGAACATGTGTTGAGTTTGACTCAGGACTCAGTCCAGGCACAAAACAAAGCAACGTACAGACAGGTTTCAAATAAAAAACAACCGTTTGGTTACTAGGCAACCACGTTTTGCCGAGTCACTGCACGGTAATCTGGCTCAGCTTAGGAAATGTGTCAGGCAACGTGAAGGTAAAGAAACAAGGTACATATCATAATAATGCCCAACGTCTGCTCTGAGCCATGCTCCAACTGAAATGTGGTGGTTCAACTCAAGGGTACGATGCATGTTCACCATTTATTTTGAGCTCCTTCACAAGCGGCGATTCACTTTGGTTGGACTTTACACCGCCTGTAGATATTATGGGGTGTGGCTGCTAGGCCAGCAGATAGCTTTGGATTCATTCAGCAGAGAACCGCCTTTCTTTTTGAACAGCGAGAGACGTGTAGCCCATGTTAAGCACGAGCGCGGCGGCTGCTTGTTAGCATCATGTAGCGTTTACGTTTCACGACAGCAGAGGCGTGTGCTAAGGTGAGGTCATCCACGTGATCGTACGCCAACAAGTAACAACGTGCACAGTATTCCAGATTCATATACGCTGTAACCTAGCTTTCAGCCAATAAACACGTCCCAAGAGGCAGTTTAATCTGCTGCTGTTACCAAAACACACTGCTCTAACCACGCCCCCAAAATCCAACCCACCAATAGTAAGACAGGACAGCCGATACGGTGATGGCCTGATGCTGAAGGAAGGATTTGACCTACACCTTGAGGAAGGCCCAGAAGGTTCCCCATGTGACCATCGTTCTAAAAGAACCGCTGCGTTAGATGCAGTCCATGCTGCCATACTCACGTTGACTCTGGGGGGTTCAAATTAAAAGCCAACGTTAACGTCGATACCAAACAAGAGAGATGTTCTTTGTGTTCTATTGCTGTCAAGTCGAGTGTAAAACTGATACCTCAAATGAAAGTAATGTTAACTTAAACAATGAAAGGAAAATGATTTGTTTTCAAAATACTGTGTGGGGGCAAAGGGGTTAAAGTAAAATCTGAACTTCTTTTTTAACAACATTTTGTTGCTTTTCAACCTGAGATTGAAACCCAATAGGAGCAGTGTCCAGTCATTTGTGATTGGTTCTGTCGTTAACGAGCTAACTCGTCAAGGTGTGAACGGTGAGACGGGGGCAGGTCCTTATCCAGACCCTCAGTCGGACATCCCATAATCCCAGATCGCTATGGTTACGGTTACCTTGGTTCTGGTCACACGGTAGCGGTCTTGGGTTCTGAGGGACGCGTGCCGCTTACAAAGTTGTACACCAGGAAGCGCGAGGTGCCGAAGTACTGCGTGGCGAACAGTTTTCCGTCCGGCGTGGGGTCCGAGAAGGCGAGCTCGTCCTTCCCCAGACACGAGCCATAGATGAAGTTGTTCCTGATGCACAACACAGAGGGCGCTGTTAGACGTGTGGGTAACAATACAATTCCCAAACCCGGTATCTCAGGTTCCTCCAGTCTTTTCAAAATGAACTACAAAATCAATTTCATGAGCATGACTTTCAAACTTGATCCAAACATTAGCCATGTATCAGACACAGTGTATTATTGATTACCATCACATAAGGTATATATAGAGATCTATATCTATAATACAAACACTAACCTGAGACACTCTATCATGCGCGAGGCGATGCCCTGCCTCCTCATCATACTGAACACCCAGATACGACTGATGCCACAGATGGCCGGCTCTGACGTGGACGAGCAGCACCACGCCCTCTGGCGCTCAAACATCAACTTCTCTCTCTCCGATCCCTCTGGGGCGGGGTCCTCGATCACCCGATAGCCCTGCCACACACACACACACAGGAAAACCCATCTTCAACCATATTGTTGTCTGTTGTTTGCCTGGGTCCATGCCTTTGACTCCACCCACTCCACTGAGGAGACAGATTGTGACAGTGATAGTGTTAGGATAGGTCCAATGATAGGTGATAGGTGATAGGTCCAATGATAGGTGATAGGTGATAGGTCCAATGAACCTCCACTCAGGTGATATCAGTGCTATGCTAGCATGTTGTTGCCTGGTAGAACCTTGTAATACCTCCTGGATGTGCTCTGCGATGAGGCAGCCGGCCACCTTCTTGTCGTTGGAGATGAACAGGAAGGTCTTGGTCTGGGACGGACACTTTGTCTCCACCTGCTGGAAGCCCAGGTCGTTGTCCACCATCTCTCTGATCTCCTCCACCTGAAGCAAACGCACAGAATGAAGTCAATATTATCATTATATTAATTGCTCTAGGACATCTACAGGGAGGGGTTAGGGGGCGTCTTGCTCTAGGAGGCCTACAGGTAGGGGTTAGGGGGCGTCTTGCTCTAGGAGGCCTACAGGTAGGGGTTAGGGGGCGTCTTGCTCTAGGAGGCCTACAGGTAGGGGCTAGGGGGTGTCTTGCTCTA
>OMNS01037515.1:0-10457 GCA_900303225.1 Laemonema laureysi | reverse complement strand
GCATGTGTTTGGTTCCATGACAGGTTAAAAGACACACACACACACACACACACACACACACACACACACACACACACACACACACACACACACACACACACACAGGAAAGTCTTTAACTCCTGCTTACTTTAAGGGAGGAATTCCTTTAAATAACGTATTATTGCACTTTTATGGTAGGGAAACTTTTGTTCACTGTAGCATTTGATAAAAGTGTGTGTGTGTGTGTGTGTGTGTGTGTGTGTGTGTAAACCATAGAGTCCTGTTATCAGCAGTGGGGACCCATTGCAAAATAAGCTTAACATAAAGAACCAGGGACACATATACTGGGAAATGTAATATCTTCCATTGGCGTTCCAAGTTAGAGACTAAACAGAACTGAACTGTCGGCCGTGTTTAAACGGCAGATTCCATTGCTGTGTATTTAAAATATAGCGTATGTCATAACAGGTTTGCAGTGTGTACAAACCACACTTCCTCCCTGTGTCAGCTTTCGGAAGTGCTGGAAAGCTAAATGAGTTATATTTGTATTGTATATGTTTTTTTTATACATATTTGGTTGTTTTTTAAAGATATTTGCTGAAAAGACACATTTTCCATGTACAGAATACTGCTATGTGCTGTTATGCAGATTTGATCACTTTCTAAATGTCTAGTTGACCGATCAGATTACTTGGTCGGACCCGTGGTATAATTGAAAGTTGAGAATGTGAAGAAGCCCCCCCACCCTCGTGAGGAGAGGCAGACATGAACAATATGGATATCTATGCATGTTCAACCATGATAGGTAAAATCCAAATCAAGCTTTTGGATGCACTCCAACAATGAGATCAGAGAAGCAGGAAAGAGAAGCCATTCCTTCTCTGGTGGCAGAACATGTCCTTTTCCGTGTTTTCTGTATTGAACACCACTCAGATGACAAGTTCAGTACATAAAACATGCATCCCCAGAGGAAATAGACACAGAGAAAGCATGTTTGGGAGTGGTCTTAAAGACACCACTTCCTGTATTCCAGATCATTGAGCATCTAAGGGCACAATCTGACATAATGTCATTTCTTCATGAAAACCCAAAAGGACTAGGGTTACAGAAAGCCCTAAAATATAAAGCATGAGTTATTTATCTCTTTAGTGTTTTCCATCATTTGTTTCTACATTACAAAAAGTTGTCTCTGGCCCAAAAGGGTTTTGTGTGCAAGAAAGTAACTTTGTTGTGAATTAATTATGGGTCAGCAACCCTCTCAAACAGATTACAAACGGATTTGTAAGGTAGTTACTAAATACTTCAATGTGCTTCATGCCAACACTGAAGTGTGTGTCTATCCCACTTATTGTTTTTAGATTCTGACTGTTAGTGTGATCATACAAGACAATTAAGAGGTGTTGCTCTTGGTCCTGCTTCCATCACAGCTGGAAGGAGATCTCTGCTTTCACTCTTTTAGTTTATGGCCACAGAATGTACCAGCCAGGTGTGCATACGAGGGCTTTCCTTCATCTAAACTAACCCAAATTCCTAAGCACAGAGAGTGTGAGAGAGGAAAGGTAGAAAAAGGAAGGGAGGGTGGGCTGTAGTCTCCTTCAAACCAGACATTCATCCACCATGTGGAATGATGGAAAATCAGAGGGGGGCAGGTGAAGGGGGAGTAGATCCTGGCTGAAGTGGAAAATGGAATGTGGGGCTTGTGGAATGTTCTGGAATGTTTAGAGCAGTCAGGGATAATTGAGTGAATCTGGAACAAGAAAAGACAAACGGTAAGGTCTTGGGGTGTGGAAGAATGTGCCTCTGGGATGTCTGAAGAAAATTCCATCCGGGCTTTCAATCGAGCCAGAGCCTTAGATGGGACCATAGGAGGATAAACACTTTTAACTCTTTTTTGAACATTACCATGTAATTTAGGCTTAGCCAATTTATCACTCATTAAATATTCGTAACTTTGTTTATTCCATCATAACATGTGCCCTATTTTACAAATACATTTAATCCACATTAGCTCATAAAAACAACAACAATACAAAAACAATGGAGCTTGCAAAAAATATATTTTTCTATTTATATTTAAAAACCAATTCGTTTGGAATCTTGACAAGATGAATGGACGCCATTTCAGAAAGCGGATTGTAACCTGTTGAGCCGCCTGCCTGTATTGCTGCTGAGAGCTTCACTGGGAACTCATACATTTCGTACACGTGACGATTTGTGCGCGTCATCATCAGAGTGCTGTCGCTTTCCTGGAGATTGGAGTGGGTCTGACAGTTGTAGCACGCTGTTGTAAAAATAATAAAAACAAACAAACAATACAAGAGAAAGCCAACAAACAAATCGTAATCGGGTTAACTCATAGAAGATATTGCCATTCATCCGCGGTTTGTAGTGTTTCCAGTTGGAAATTGGCAAGTAGAAAAACATGGCTGGTTTAATGGCAGGTTTTGGTAAGTTCACCCACGCTGTCGTCCGGGGTATCCCCACATCCCTTGCGAAAGAAGCACTCAGAACGGACCAGTTGGACGTGGACCCGGAGAAGGCTCAGAAGGAGCATGAAGTGTATGTGGAGGTCCTTAGGGAGAAACTCGGTCTGCAGGTGATCCAACTCCCCGCAGACGAGTCTCTTCCCGATTGCGTGTTCGTGGAAGATGCAGCCGTGGTTTGCGGTGACACCGCGCTCATTACCAGACCCGGAGCACAGAGCAGGAGGAACGAGGTAAAGTGTCTGTCCATTTTCCCTGCCGACAGCATGCATCCGTAAAATGAACAAAACTTTAATCCTTTCCTTGACTATGGGAGGGGTTAGGCAGTTAGCGTCCATTCTTCTCATATCGAGATGTAACCAAAGCGGAATTGTGGATAAAAGGATAGTTATTAGGCGTCAGGCAACGTCCTTCCAATCACCACCAAGGGATAACAAACAATGATCGGTGTCAATGTGTCATGTTTATGTTGAGACATAAGATAAAAAAACAAAATAGCCTCTATCAAAATAATGTAGGCTTGTGTCACCTATCCCGTGTGACATGTATCTGTGTCATTTACGGATCATACTAATACCATACTGGCCATTTAGTTTATTTTGGTAGGTAACCTAACATGATAAATAGGCTACATTATGTGTACGTCATTAGAACGCAGATGAATTAAAGTAAGAGTGACTTCATAAGTGTAGTCTGGGGAAAATGATGACGTTAACATGGAGTGAGTCTTAATAGCCTGGCCTGGTTTGCTGAATTGTGTGCGTGTGTGATCCTACCTTGCGCAGACACACTGTCTGTGTGACGGTGAAAACTAAATAGACGGTAGGACAGTTACCCTGTCATGTCACATCAGAGTCACATCAATGGACTCAGTGGCACTAATGGTACAATGCCTCACCAAGGGTCGAAAGAATTGATAATAAAATGCTCAGCATGGACAACTTTTGTTTAGTTAAACTCCATGTGTCCAAGCTGTCAGGTAAAAAATGCAAGCAGCAAAGTCAGGGATGCATCTTTCAGCACCAATTATTTATTTAAATTTCAAATGTGCAATTAAGATTATGAGGCATAGAGCAGTCTAATCAATATGTTTTATTTGTATTTGTCACAGTGACATGCTTTCTTTAGCAGTGTTTTGATAATTCTATTAATTTACTTCAGTGTTGTACCAAGAATGATTATCATGAACATGACACGCAGCAAGGCCTTTCATGAATGAATCTGTTGGAATAAGGTGCATTCTCATGATCAATGAATAACTTTTTTTAAATTACCATCTGTCAGTGTGCTATTAAAATGAAGCAGGCACGAGCCTTTTTGATGTGTTTTGATGTGTGTATCATTTGTTGATACACAACAGAACTCTCCATTTGAGTCTTTTCGCATTGGGCCACCTGGTGTCAAGTGCTAATGAGAATAGTGGACTCTTGAAATACAGCTAATGTTTATCAGTGGGAGTCAATGTTGTGGTGGTGCGAAGCTGTGTTTTCACTGGCAGGATTCACGTTGTACTGCTAGCTTTTACACGATTCAGCAAACAAGTATGTATGTTGTGTTATTCTTATCAGTCAACATGGTAATCTTGCAGTATAGCCCCCCAGCAGGTATAGCTTTCATATCATTTAACATGCATTACAGTTACATACAGTATCTACTCTGCAAGAGTTTCAAAGACGTCTTATCTGTTTGGCTTGAAAGCATTTTTTATTAGAGTGGATGGTAATCCACATGTGGGCTTAATGCATTAGTGTGTACTGCAATACAGTAGTAAAATTACAGTAGTAAATTAACTGAGGCAGCCAAAGAGACTAGAGCATAACAGGCACCATTGTACTGCCTAACCACTAGCTGTTGGTTTGCTATGGTAGAGGTGAAGGTACAAACAGCAGTCAACCTTTAATCCCTGGTTAGTTGTTAAGCCAACTCCATGTTTTGCTGCAAACTGCCAAGTAGGCCTACTTTTAACATTGGAAGGACAAACAACATGTAGATTGTGCCTCAGTGTTTTTGCAAGTTTTTTTCTATTAAAGGACAATGCCGGTCTGGGTGATCAAACCGCCAAACCCTCTCTCCTGACTTCACTAAAACATCCGTTACCAATACAATTACTGTCTATAACTGGCAGGGGGCTGATCATCATAGACAATGACTGCCATAGACAAATCCCTACATACATTTCTCTATCGTCGGATTAATGGACCTCAAGTCTCAACCTGGTATCTAATCCATAGCATGCTTGGATTGGTGTGTAGGATTGTGACTGGCTTCCAGGTATGTCAGGATTCATCATCAGCCTGACACAGTGGTGCGGTTGGATTACTGCTCACTAATCACTTCCTGGTTGATCGGGCTGCCTGTTACTGTAAAGCTCTTAATCAATTGCACCTCTGGCTTTTTGTGGTACAATATAATGTTTCTTTGCCTATGATCATCACTGTGAGTGCAAACCCAATGAGTGTAACTTTTGAACTTGATCCCTGCTTCCCTACATTTTACAGGCAACCATTATTCTGAATAACAACAAGCGGGTCATTCTGAATAAGGTGTATAGTTTGTGATCTGTTTTTTGCGTGGCCAATTTGTATTTCAGTTATGCAAATTGTATGCATATTTTTTTTATTGGTACATCAAAAATATGTAAAATGTCCTCATCATCGCTCCAGAAGTGTGTTTGCCACGTGATCAGTGTGTAAACATGTGAGTGAGTCAGCTGTTACCAGGGGCCTGTTGCACCAGCTATGTGCCAAATGTAGTCTACTTATAGCGTAAGCGTTCATTAAGTCACTGCACACTGCGCAGATCCCAGCAACGGCAGCCTGTTTCTACACAGGATAGTTTGTGCAGGTTAAACTTTTTAACTTACAACACAAAGCTGTTCTAAAGTACACGAGTACAGCAAAACATACAGTCAATTTCAACTGTGCCATGTGATGTCCTTCTCTCCGGTCTTCTCAAGCAAGTTTACTCCTGTGTTTACACCGTAGCTTGTTGTTGATTCATTACAACTTGAATGTCGAACTGGTTTAGTTTAACTTTTAAGTTTAACACATTACTTATTAAGTTGTTACTAATTAAGACAGTACTTGCGTATTGGTGGTGCAACCGATTATAGTAAGCCGCTGGTTTGAATCAAACTAGTGGTTGCTAAGGACGTAGTAAGGACTTTATGCACAGACTTGATGGAACTTATTCGTATCTGGTGCAACCCAATCCAGGTCAAATGTATGGGATGCCAAGGCCTCAACCTGTTTTACAAGCTGTTTTACATGCCACAGTCTGTTCAAAGATTAGTCTGGCTTACTTATCTGTTTCTTTTTAGAATACTCTTCCTCTTCTTTATTGAATATACTGAATAAGTAGAAACCCTATCCTGAATGAAAACTGAATGCAGTAATGCCTGCTTGTTGTCTGCAAAGACTGTATACCTATTACTACAGAAACCAACTATTACTTGCTGCTTAACCCTTTTCTTTTTGTGAGAAAAAAACTATAGGGCCTACTCGTGAAAAAAAACCCCAAACGTATGTATTAGAAAAGCTGTACAAATCACATCCTACCAAGAATGGAAGTTCTCAGGTGGTACTTTTAATCGTGGAAACAGGATGCAACTTACAGACAAAATATTTAGGTCACATTCTCACAGACGTAATATTTAGGTCTCAGTCCATGGCGTTTATGTGCCCTCGCCAGGCCCCTTTCCGGTCACGGCCTCGTGAGGTCGGTCCCAAACTGCCAGACAAGCACGGAAGCCATGTTTTGACTAGACAGGGCGGCAGATGCGGATTCCTCACCACCCACCCCACTCCAAACCTTCCTCTCCATTTTCCTCTGGTTTTCCCTTACGGAACCGGCCTGGCTTCCTTCAGGGTTGCTTGACATCCGTATGCGAAGGAAGAAAAGCAGGAGGCGTGAAATGGGGAGGTGGGGGTGGGGGCAGTTTTAGCCTGCCAGTTAGATTTTGGTCAATGATCCTTCCCCAACTGTCACATTCCGGCCACTTCTAGCCTGAACTGCCCGTTTGACCGTCTGCATCTGCCATGCACACTCGTACAGGTGCCTTGCTGATGTCTTTGCTCTCACTTTATTTTTCTGATATATAAGGCACCAGTACCAATGGGCTCCTTTGTTATGTATTTAATTTATTGTTATTTTGCCTTTGTTTTAACAGGTTAGCTCCTTTATCTCCTTTTCAAGAGATGCCTCGCCAAGAACACAGCAGTACATGAAGTTACAACATAGACATATCAAGTCATATCAAGACTGTATTGAATGGCATGGAATTTAGAGGGAAATTAAGGTGTGGTAGTCACTTATTTACTATTATAATTCGTTTTTTTGTATATTATATACTTTTTTTGTATGTTTATATGATACAATGCGCTGCTGTGCGAGGCATGTGCTTCATCTTGCGTGCACTGCAGGCTTTTGTGTGAAGAGGTGTGCCACGTGAGCAAAAGACACAACCCTCTCCCCCTCACCCGCCATGACCTTAACCCCACAAACACACTCACACGCAGACACTACCCCCCTCTGCCACCTTCTTCGGGTTCGCTGACCCGAACCACGCTGGGCAAATCCCCGGGCTGTCAGACAGCTGCAGGGCCGCTTGCAAACAGGAAGTCCCCTCAGCCGCTCAGGACCACCGGGGTCAAGCTCAGGTCATCGCCGGGGTGTTGTGAGAAAGTCTGTTTTTTGTTTTTTTGTGAGACAGGAGTAGGAGGAGAGAATGAAAGAAGATACCGGAAGCCGTCAGGGCATGGCCAGCTGAGGAGGAGTTTTTTGCTCATGGGTCGGAAATTACATCAGGAACACGTTTTGTGTTTTTTTGGCTTAGGTTGAAGCCTTTTTCTGTTCTATTTGGTTTCATTTCAGTGGAGCTCTTTGGAAAATCCTCTCTTTTAGAAGGTTTTAGACTATACTCATATGACATTTTTGTTATCTTTTGTAAGAAATAGTGTTGTGGCCCATTTCCAGGCGCCAGAGAATTGTGATTGGGGGCGCTACGGGGGCGCTGGATTGTTTATAGCAGGTGCTAATGAATATTGACGCAACAAACAATAACAAATAATACTACTACAGAAAAGCGAGATTCAATGATCCTGGGCTACAGAATTGAAATCCACTTTACTAAATGCAGCAGCAAGCACATTTCATTCTGTGAATTTAGAATTTAGACTGGACAAATCAAATGTATACAAAACAATTCTGACAACAAGCACAAACAAACACTCACAATCCAATTCACAGTCACCACAGAAAGTATCTGTGGATTTACAAAATACATTTTCATTGCTGTAATTATGAAAAGTAAAGCGGTCCATAATCATTAGCTTTAACACACTAGAATGCACAAACGTATTGTATTTCACCCGAATCGATTTGACATTTGTAGAAACTGCTAGAACTGCTAACTAACTGCTTAAGTTAACGTTATTATGCACATGCGCATGATACGAACCAACCAATCAAATCGCACAAGAAGCAGCAAAGGTCATCATACTACGTAAATGAAAAATATGATTTCATAGTTTAGTTTTGTTGTATATAAGTCAGTCAGATGTCTTGCCACCTAAATCTGTCAAGAAAGACTGTTTAAGATCTCCTGACTCCTGTCTCTGATTCTCCCTTGTTATGTTTCCTCCTGCTCCATTTCACATTCTTTGTCTTGTTCCTGTTGTGGAATTCTGTTTCTTGCGCTCCGCCGGAAGACTGTCACCATCAAAGTTTTTGATTTGTGGCAATGTGGAGCCAAAGTGCATTCCCTGTGTGCTAAGAATCATGTTTTTCCTGTGGTTAATGTATTTTGGGTTGGGGAGTGGCTAGGCACACGATGGAATAGACTCAGTTTGAGCTAGCTCGGCAAAAAAAAACCATATTAAGACTCCTAAATCTAGCAGACATATGTCTCAACGAAGAAAAGTTTGGTGCACTAGCTAAAACCCACATGGTGGGTTTGAAAAGTGTTCTACGTTGTTGGAAATGCCAAAAGAACCCTCGCAATCACACATTTGAATTAAATCCTGATCAGAGAACGTCTCCACTCACTTGGCTCAACAGCCATGACAGTAGAATAGATAATTTGGAGTGACTCTGTAACTCCCTTAAAGAAATACAACAAATACAGACTAAAACACTTTGACATTGTTATAAAATGTCTAACATCCAATGTGCTATTTCCCTGCGTTACCCAGAATGACTTTAGCTACCCGCTCTCTACATCAGGAGGCAACATTCTGTTGATTGTACATTGAAAAATGGAATAAATTAATCGAATGTATTATAATGCTATTTATAACACGCTTTATTAATTGTGAAAGCTAGCTAGACACTTGGCAGTATGCTATGATGCAATATGCCACACAGGCGATCTAAGTTTGACGGTCCCTTCGTGACAACGGCGGTGGGGTTAGAGAGCTGGTGACTCAGCTGGGAGAGCTAGCCTGGTAACGCTAACGTTAGTTGTGGCTTAGCTCACCGCAGCCCAACTGGTCCGGCATGTCTAAACCAGATATGTCCTCAGCCATATCTGGGCTCCCCGCTGCCAGAATAGTCCAAAACAGCCAGGTTAACTCACTGCCAGGCCGTTTCCTCTTCGAAATGCCTGGGCAGCTGTATGGAGATCATGGTCATGCCTCAAGCCTGCCAAGTGCATTCTGGATGTACGAGGCTGCTAGCCTGGCAAAAATGTGTGTGTCCTCATAATATATTACAGATTTTTCACCATAGGAACTTTGAATTGACTATGCAGTGATTCTGAGGAAGAACCTCTGAGTTGTTGTCTTATGGTAATGAAACTAATATCTGATACTTATAGTTGATGCTACCGCAATTTGAAGACATACTATCCTATTAAATCCCATTGTGACGACTGCAGAAATGTCTCCGTGTGACGTAGTAGCGTCTTGAGTTTACCCGCGGCAAAGTGAAATACTACACATAACGGTAAAATAGGACCTGGGGTGTGTTGTACGTCACCAATAGACATATCTTAACCATGTCAATGTGTTTTAAGCCCTAGTTTATCTTTAAGGCAGACAACAAATATATGAAAACAAAGCTGGATGACCTACAATCCAGATCCAGAATTATCTATGGGTTTTGCAGAAAGATTTAATAGATTCCAGGGGCGTGCAACATTAGCATATTCATACATCTTGGCTAGATGAGGACAGATATGTGGAGTACAAGCCATTTTATGCCCCATAGGGATTTTTTTGTTGGTAAAAAAGTATGTTTGTTGAACAGACATAATTTCAACCACACCAGGAACGGGACTTTAAATATGCAAAGATAATGGATTAACTTATCTATCTGAGGTACATTGTTGACATTCATAGTGACGTGTGTGAAGTGTTTTGGCTTAATAGTGAAAATACAATGAACTCCTGTGAGTGCATATAGCCATTCAATCTCCTGGCACCAAGCCCAACCAGGATGTCTTAAGTGGCCCCAGAAGACACGCTCCACCTTTTCCTACCCATTGTGAGAAATTCCTCCAGGAGCTCCTGTATTCTCAGGCCCTGCATGTCAACTCCACTCTGGGGGCTTCTCTGGGAGTACGATGCCTCCACGCAGACAGTGGTGCACATTATAAACTCTTCACCCCTTTGCCTTCCATTACTCACAGGGCTGGGTTTTTTTGTGTTTACATGTCAAGATTAAGCCAGTGTGAAGCAGACCCCCTGCACAATGCCATGAAGCCCACATCCATTCCAGTGTTCAACCTTAAAAATAGCAGAACTTTTTTTTTTCTTCCTTTTTCCCTATTTCTTTTCCTTTTTAACACCCTGTTGGTCAGATACGGAAGTCTACGGATTGACCTTGGTTGAAACACCAAGTGTGTGTGTGTGTGTGTGTGTGTGTGTGTGTGTGTGTGTGTGTGTGTATATGGATGTGTGTGTGTGTGTGTGTGTGTGTGTGTGTGTGTGTGTGTGTGTGTGTGTGTGTGTGTGTGTGTGTGTGTGTGCGCGTGTGTGTGTGGGGGGGGGTAATTG
>OMNS01037514.1:0-13780 GCA_900303225.1 Laemonema laureysi | reverse complement strand
GAGGGAGAGCGCACGCGAGTGAACCAGCTAATTTTTTCGATTGAATGTTGCTTATTTTCTGCAGTTGGCAATATGAGACAATTCTTATGTCGACGCTCGAATGGGATTTAAAATATACATGAAGTTGGGGCTGTTCATTTTGAATAGTATAGGATTTTGTGAGTAACCGATTGCGCATTTTGTTTTCTACGCATGATTTATTAATGTACCCTCGGATGCCTCCTCTGAACGCTTTGAGAGGAAAGAAAATGGACATGTTTGGTAAGATGACATTATCATGTTTGTTGGTGTTCACTGTTTGATGGCTGTTTGACAGTAGATCAAAGCATTTCATATTCAGCCTTATTATGCTTATTCATAGTAGGTTGGGGGGGAATTACGCACTTTAAATGGCCTAGCAAATAGATATTATATAACAGACAGGCCTAAACAGCCAACATTCATTTATAAGGAAAATGTATTTAGAAATGTCAGTTTTTGTAAAGTAAGAATATGGTACAAAACAAAGCATTTTTCATATAATGAAAAATGCAATTAACAACAACTAGATGTTTTGGAAGTCACTGAAATGATCGAATGAGGGTCGCAGTATTCTTCTGCGTATGACACGCGCACGGAGAGCGTTCACGTTGATCGCAGAGACAGACAATTTTTCCAATAACGAGGTGTTTATTGCTGTTATTGTTGTTTTCTATTTAATGAATATTCCACTCGACAGATAACTTGATTCAAAGTGTGCTCCCCAACGGTTTTTCTGTCTTCCAGATGTATAGAATCAACGAAAATACTTGCGGGCATTGATAACAAAAATCCATTACGTCACGCTTCGTCCGTGGTGGGGTGAGAATGACGCACTTCGTCTTAAGCGCAGGTAAGACATATTCAACTTTCTCAACCAACGGCCTATCGTTTGTTTTTCAAATATACTGTAGAGATTCCCCCTTTGGTCCACCAACGCACAACGATCTTTACACAAAACCAGTTTTACTGGACGATGAATGAGGGTCATACCTAAGGTGCTTAACTTTTTTCTTTTTTTTTTTTCCTCAGTAGGCCCTAGCTATACGTACATTTTCTAATATGATTTGGACCAGTGATAAGCTAAATGTAAATAATTTACGCAAACATAACATAAAAGGCGTAAAGAGCACTGATTTGCATAGGAATAATAGTCATCCAATTTGTACGTCCCAGTTTAACGTTGGAGGAACAGTAGCGCTTTGAGCGCTCAGGGGACTTCATTCGGCACATTGTGTTATGTGTCTGCTACGCCCTCTTGTGGACGGATTTAGAAAAACATGGCTCTCTGGCACTTTTAGCAATCGTTATAAAAAATGAACTAATAATCATAGGTTGTGAACAAAAAATATGTCAAACCTCAGATAATATCCACTCAGTAATATTGTCGTCATAATTCATGTAGACAACAGTTTATATGATAATAGCACTGCAGGCTAACTCAAACTCCCCCAAAAAGCCCAGTTGGAAAAGGAAGATTAGCCTACTATTACTGATGATAACGATGACGATGATGGTGATGATGATGATGATGATGATTGATGACAGGTGATTGATGAGTTGATTGTGTAGGCTATTTGTATTTGTAAATACTGAAAATATTCAAAATACTCAAAATAGGCATTATATTAAAAAAATCCAGAAATTGTTGTGGGTATAAGTAGTAGATCGAAACGCGATGTTTGAATATATATACAGTTGATAAGTGGGAAAATCGGGAAGATCCTGATAGCAACTTGTGTCTGTCGACACGTCTGTCTCTAGCTGTGTCTAATTGTCACGCGACGTCTTCAGGCGCCATAGCTAAACGTCCTGCAAGATGTATAGGTGTCACGAGGGGGCGCCATTTCCTTTATATACTATAGTCTTCAAAAGAAGGAAAACTAGGCCTATATGCACTAACGAGGAGCATTATAAACGCGTTATTTTAAAAAGTCACAATACCACAGTACCTGTTGTGTTTTAGTATTTATTCAGAGTGCTGCATAGAATACATTCGTGGAACAAAGACCATAAAAAAGTAAAGAATATTCACAAATATGTAATTTTCAAAAAAGCTATGAGAGGTTGACAACTTTCTTCCCCCATCCCCACAGCGTTATATTTATATATAATCTATGTTCAACATACATCTGCTGTAAGAATAGAAGTGGTAGGGAACCTTCCCCAGGGCATAGAAAGAACCAGAGGGGAACACACTTTGGTTAATTACTATGCTAATATGCTAAGGCCAATAGTGAACCATGTTTTAGATGCAACACAAAAGACAGCTTGAGGCAAAAAAAAGTAATAAAAATAGTTTCATATATTTTATCACAGACAAAGAAAAAGTCACCCTAACACAGCGATGTGGTGTGTGTATAGTGTGTAATATATATGAAATATATTATTTTAATTATGATAATATTGTAATGACAACCACGAGATGCAGGAATAAACATGGCATGTGGAGGCACTCTGCATAGCAAAACATAAACTACTTCCTTAATACAGAGGATTCATTTTCAAGTACATGGGTTAAGAAAACTCCTAAATTTAACCTCTACACACCTTCTATAATGTACTGAAAAACTATATAAAAAAAAACAAAAAAACTTAAAGTTCACTTATCAGGCACCAACATTATTAACAAATGTTTATTAAAAAAATATGAGTGCATGAATTACATCCTAGCATGGTTTAAGGATTAGTGTAAGAAAACATGTAATTCAGGAATGATTTCTATCTCATTCATTTGCATCTAATCATATAATGGCTGGCTCTCAAAAGCTAATGAATTTGATATATTTAACTCTGTGTGTTAAAAAAATCTATGTGGTGCATCCAATCATTTAGCCTTAATGTCATGTTGAATTGTAGTTCAATTCGAGAGAACAAGTGGTTGGAAAATGACGAGGATATTTAATGTCAGACTGTGTGTACGGATAAAGGAACATACATCTATGGACGGCAAAGTGTCGAAGTGCACGATAAGTTGGCTGAATAAGTTTGAATTCGTAAAAACCTTGCAATGTTATATATTGTTTGGCCAAAGTTATGTCTTACATAACCACAACCACCTGATAGCGTGTAACGACCCTCCATACAGTCAGTGGAAAAAATGCCAGATTATACGTGCAGTGAAGCTATATAGTCCAGGTCTCCATCTCCTCCTGTCTGGATGTCAACAGAAGACCCCCCCCGCCCCAGATTATAGAGAAGCAGGCCAGCAGGTTCCTGGCTCACAGAGAGAAAACATCAGCACACCTCCATCTCTCCATTAGACTCACCTCAGGGTTACGTCTGAAGCAAGCAGAGACAGCTGCATGGACAGAGAAGATCATCAAGCAGATGGAAGAGAAGAAGAGAAGGCAGAGAGAGAGAGAGAGAGAGAGACTGACAGGGAGCAGCTGGGCGCAGTCCTGAAGGAGCATCAGAGAAGAGTCAATCTCCTCCTCTTGCTCCTCCTTGTTACTTGCACCTGCGCAGGGCCTCCTGCATCTTCTCCTGCACGTCCTCCATCTTCTCGGCCCACTCCTCCGTCAGGCCCTCCACGTCGTCACCGATGACGGCAGAGTAGCCCATGAGGGCGATGAGGCCGATGCAGAACAGGTAGGTGAGGCGGGTGCACAGCTGCTCCATGGTGGCGCGGTTGCCCTGCGAGTGCTTCAGGTACAGCTCCAGGATGGGCAGGCTGAACAGCTTGGTCTTGCCCACCACGCCCTCGTACAGCGTGTGCAGGTTCTGGTCTCCGAGGTCAGTGGCGTAGCTCTCCTCGAAGGCGAGCTTGCGGCGCTTGCGCAGCCGCTCCGGCGCCTCCACCGTCTCCATGAACTTGCGGAACTGGTTGCGGAGGTTCTGCTCCACGCGGCCGTACTGGCCGTCCAGCGTCTCCTTCATGATGTGCAGCAGGGTGCCCCGGTTCTGCTCCGAGATCTGGTCCAGGGCCAGGTTGACGGAGCCGAACTCGCGCTTCAGCGCGCGGATGTCCTCGTCGTCCACGTGGTGGAGCACGACGCGGATCAGCGAGCCGGCCACGCCGAAGATGGGGTTGACCACGGCGGCGGCCGAGGAGATGGTGGCGACGCACTCCAGCACCTTGATGAGGCCCTGCTTCAGCTTGGCTTGGTCCTCGATGAGCTCCTCCGACATGATTGGTTGCTGGTCCAGGGAGGAGGGGGGGGCGGAGTCAGGGTGTGTCAATAACACGGCGGTCTGTGATGGCCTGGAACTGGGGAGAGAGAGAGAGAGAGAGAAAAGGAGAGAGAGAGAGAGGGAGGGAGGACAGATTGTCATTTATGTGAATTTAGAATGAAAACAGTAAAACAAAAACTGCCCCATTTCAAAGTAAAACAGTTTAAGATGCGGAAGCATGAAACCACCTTTTTAATTGTTATGTATTCAAATTTACCATACTGGTATCAGTCTAATACCAGGCTAAACTAAGGCCCATATCGGGAATATTGATATATCTGGCGAAACAAAGATATTGGTATCAGAGAGAAACAAATTCAGATCCATATCACATTTTACACATGTTTTTTTTTAATAATCAACACTTTTATTCAATGACCCCACAAATAATGGTAATGATTCACACTCAAAGATGACAGCAAACATATTGATTCAAGTTAAACAAGCAGCGCTTTGTAGATAAACCAAATACATCAATAAGAACATACAATAAATATAAAAACAACCTGATGATAAGAAAAATTTAAATATTCCAAACCAAAATTCTTCAGTACAGTACACTTGAGCCCCATGTCACAATCATTCTGGCAAAAAAACCCATTCAGTTCATTAGCATCAGAGTTAGCTACACCTACATAGCACCTCCTCCATCTTCGCCCGCACCTCCTCCACCCTGGGAGCCCACTTTCGCTCCACCTGCTCCTGGTCGTCCTCAGTTACTGCCGTGTACGCCACCAGCGCCGCCAGGCC
The DNA here is from genome assembly GCA_900303225.1 of Laemonema laureysi. Taxonomy (NCBI): domain Eukaryota; kingdom Metazoa; phylum Chordata; class Actinopteri; order Gadiformes; family Moridae; genus Laemonema; species Laemonema laureysi. The sequence continues at coordinate 8,839 of OMNS01037514.1, read as the reverse complement.
CATGCCGAAGACGGCGAGCAGGTGGGCGCACCTGGTTTCCATGGCAACCCTACACCCGCCGCAGAGCTCCCGGTGGACCTCCAGCAGGGGTCTCCCGAAGACCCAAAGACCCCTCCCAACGACCCCCCGGTACAGGACTTCCAGGCCCAGCTCGCTCTTTTCCCGTTCAAATGTCCGCCGGAACTCTTGGGCGTGGCTCCCCGTCCGCGTCATAGCGGTGTAGGCAGCATACTGCCGCCTGATTCCTTCCCCTCTCTCGCCATACGTGGCGTTCACCTCGTCCAGCCAGACCTGCTCCACAACCTGCCGGTTGACTTGGCGGATCCTGACCAGCTCCAGGGACACGCCACCCCAAAAGTCTTGAGGAGGCACGAGTGGGTCTGTGGGCGTCATTTGGGTGTCAGACCTGTGCCAAGGAGACCGAGGAGGGGCAGAGATGGAGGACTGGACCTATGGTTGAAGAGACGCTGTTTGTCAAGTCTTTGAGGTCGGTCACCTGGGAAGGAGAGGAATAGAATAGAATTGAATGATCGAATGAAGTCATACTCGGGTACAACGAAATTTCGCATGGCTTCTCCTGACATAATTATAGTAAGATAAGACAAAATAAATAAAATACCAAAAAACAACAGTAACAGCAACACAATGTTTAAAAAGCGACGCAACAGCACTACAGCACATATTACAAAAATGGCAAATACTAAATAGGAAACTTGAAAAACAAAACATCAAAAAACATTAACAACATACAATCTCAATATTCAAAATAAAATCAATACAATATTCAAATTTACCAAGAATCATTAAGGTAAAATAGAAAGAATAAATGAAGACTCTTACCATATGGGTGAGGCAGCAGACAACTGAACACTGGTCTTTGTGAGACAGCTGTCCCTCCCCCAACAGGCAACAAGACCAACACCATATATGGGCGGGGTGTGGGCGTGGTGTAAAAACAAACAGTGCTGATTGGTCCATTGCCAACACCAAAAGTCAGTTGTTGGTTTGTATGTAAAACAGGTGCGTTAAGGTCCTCAGTGCTCACTCCTAACAAACCAACACGTTCACAAAAGAGAAAAATACCAACCTTTCACTGAGACAGAGAACAATACACAATCACGCCAGGAATGATGACAGGGCATATGTATTATGATTATCAGGTTTGGGTGTGTGTAGTGAACTATAACTTAACTATGGCAAATATGTCCCAGTTCAGGATAATGTGCGGAAAACACAGATGCGTTTCCTAATCGACAACGCAGAGGGAATACGGTACAACTAGGTCCCAGTAGAAGTGTGTCATAGTGACAACTGTCTAGCCTACCTCAAGCAGCTGGCACCAGCCAACATGTGTTCGGTGTACACCATGGCCAACACACAGTTTTAATGTCCATATTCGTTTGCCTTTTCTTTGCTGTTGTCTTACTAGGTCCTACACTATTGAAGAATGCTAGGATTAAACATAACCACCAAGTAACCAGTAGGCCTACGTTAATAGGTCAATGGATATGAGGCGGGCAGTAACTTATATATACATAGGTATACATAGGCTATATTATTTGTATATTTCCATTTGGATTGCAAAATAGTTGTTAACTATTAAGTTACATCATGTACCAACTGTTTTAGCATTCCATACAGGTTAGTTGCTCAAATGAAAACATTATTTTTTCTATAACCACAATGAAATGAAATGTCCTAGTGTAGCATTGTGAACTTTGTAAACCAATGATGTTGCCTGATAAGATTTCACTCTGCCTGAAAGCCAGGAGTATTGTTCCTCAAAAAGCACATTCAGCACCAGTCCGTTTCCAATGCATTTCAATGGCCAGGCCGATAGCTCCCACACAGCTGCAGAGGCGCTATAGTGAGCCAATAGCGTTCATTGAGAGAACTGTACGAAAGACACACACGACAGGGAAAACAGTATAATGTTTCATAGAAGAATAGTGGGCGACTTGGACGAGTGTGTACGTGGTAGATTTCGTTTTAAACTGATTTGGTGAATGTATATTTGTTTTAAACCCAGACGCATTTGTCGATGTTGTGGGTGCGCAGATGGACGCTCCATGGCCATTAAAAACAAGCGATTCAACACCGGTGCCTTGGTAAATAGGGGATTCGTGGAAGTCAGTTCAGTTATTTCAGTAACACGGTTATATCACGCAGCTTCTCTGTTAACTAGCTGAACATTTTAAAAACGCCATTATCAGTGCGTAGGCTGTGCTGATGTTGTCGCACACCTCATTGTTTTCGACAATTGCCTGGCGTGTCTGCCACCGCAACCAGTTACAAGTATTAAAAGTGTTTCAACATATAAAACGTATAAACAACACGTAGGCCAATACCACAATGCTTAAAGTATTGAAGTCGCATACATACGCGAAGCAAGTCACTACACGTTGAAAGAATAGGGCTGTGTTTGCACTGTAATGGCCATGTGAAACGTTAGGGGGCAGTATATACCAGAACCGCTTGGACATTTCAGCACCCAGGCTGTGGACAGACAAGCGATGCATACAGGGAGAGGGCTCACATTATTTACCGAAATGAAAGGCATTTAAAACAAAGCTATTACGAAAATTAAGCAAGTGAAATAAATTGTCTTGAAACATCGTTAGGCCAGTAAACACCAGTTGTGTGATATTGGTTGAGAGAAAAAAGGAATAGTTGTGCCAGTGTCCTTCATTGACAGGCAGCATGCAACGTATTTTTTTTCAACGTACTTTACTTAGTTTAACTACCATTCTACATAATCTTTCTATGTTTTTGTTTTCTACTTCTACAGATTAAGATCATCATCATCATGAAAACAGCTGACTCCTCTCCAAACAAAAGCATATCTTCTGTTGAAATCCAGGTAATCAATGGGTTGAATGGGTGATTGTATATGTTGTGTCATTTAAATTCATTTAAAATGACACATCATATACAATGGTTGTATATTATGTATAGCATATAACAAAAGTTGTTACATATGGTTAATGTAAACACAAACAAGTAAAGGGCTTGGTTGTAAGGAATCTCCCAGTTCGCATTTAATGAAAACCACAATTTCAGATGAATCAAGAACTAAAACAAGCAAAGTGTTCCTGTCATCTAAAGAACATTATGCCTTTCACTGTCCATCTTATAGGCCTATACCATATCAGAGTAGAAATATCAATTCAAGATTTGTGACCATTTCATATTGTTATTATTATTATTGTATGTCAATATTATTGAAATAGCAGTACACTATTGAGTGTCACACAATACAAGATGCAGTAATTGATGACAGCAACCTCATTCTAGGGTCTTTAAAGAGAACAGACCTTAAACTTAATCAGTGAGTGTGAAACTTAGTCCAAACTCATTTTAGGCCATAAGAGGTTTTAAGTTAAACATGATTATGAGGGAAGGCCCTTTGAGCTGAGTAGCTGTGGTGTACTCAGGAAGTGACTTGCTCTAACCAGCCACAGTGGAGCAGCCATCTTGAATGTTTTGACTTTATAATCATGACAGTGATAAGACAAACAAATTATAGCTATAATCTGACACTAAAACCCTTTACAAGACACAAAATGTGCTTATTCATCACATATTTGGATGATTTTCATCCGTCTATCCATGTCACAACCACAGTTCCCTATTCTGTTTTATTTTTACAGAGGCCTGGCTGGCTGGTTAGCTTCCCTTGTAGCACAGCCCAGATTCTCATAACACCTAAACAATACGCAACAGTTCCAGGTCAATACACAACAACACAGTCTCTGCCACAGGTCCTCTGTGTTTGTTGAGGACTATATTTAAGCCCATCTCCCCCTCCCCCTCGGCAGCCGAGAGCCACCAGGCTTCCTTCCTAGCTATGGCTCCCCCTAGCCGCGCCACCATGTTTCCTTGTAAGTGCAGCCACTGCTGTGCTGTCCCTCCCTTCTCTGGCTCACTGTACAGACAGGCCAATACACCTGAAAACCTCTCTATTTATCTGGAAATATAGGATATAAAGGCTATTTATGCCGCCAATTCACTCGTAGACACCTTGTGGCCACTTTAGGACAGAGGATTGCTTACCTTTGGGGAGTTTCTAGCCTTATGTCTTCCTCTCCAAAGTCCAAATATCGACACCCTCCTTCTTCTTCCCAGCAATCCCTGCAAAAAAAGGACACATCCATGTATGTTGAATGTGTAGGGGTGTCCATATTGGACTAAACCACTTATCTAGACCTGTGAGGCCCCCAGATGCCCAAATGTGTCCATATTGGATCCAAAAACTGCACACAATTTAAGATGTCAGTTTTAGATGGAATATCAATTACCTTAAACAGTGGATCCCCTTCCTCAAATAGACTGTGTCCCCCCTCTTATAGCTCAACATATACTGACCCATCCACCAGTCATACAGTTTAAACACAAGCCAATTGTCAGCCAGTGCGCAACTACATTTCCAGAGAGTTTGTACTGCGTATTGAGGGGTTACCATGGCCTGGAGCATCTTTATGTGACCACAAAATATGTTATTCAGAGGACAAAGGCCGCTTTAGACCCCACCAGAAGCAACTGGACGGAAGAAACCGCAAAAAAATGTAATGAGGAAAATAGATTTCAAGCTAGCAAAACCAATGTTACGGTTTTAAACGGACCTCTCCAAAAGTGCACAGGTGTATCCAAAAGAGATTGGGAGATCTCCAGAAGGCTTTTGAAAACACGACGAGTCATCTCTTCTGTTGAATAAGGTAATTATACTAATAATGATCTTGAAATTTTACTAATAGTGCAGTCAGTTTATAATTGTGAAATAGTCTGTATGACTTAAGAGCAATAGAAACCTTGAACAAAAGGGTACAGGTTAAACAGTAGAATCTGCATCGTGTATATGGTCAAAATATACAGCCTATTATATAACGACAACACAAATTAGCCTATATATTATACTTGTTGACAGGACTAATAAGGGTACGGCACACAAATATTCTTAAAATATGTATTTATTTCTTACCTTAAACGAGACACTATGAATACGCTTTACCAATGCGCAAAATAAGTTCTAAAAGAAAGCTTGTATTTTGTTACTTATTATTTACAATTAAATATTAGAAAAGGTCAACATTAACCTACGATTAGGAAGTGAGAAAAAACAGGTTACTCGCATTCAGTGTTTGCCCAAAATAATGCCGTATATAGGCCTACTGGCTATGTAAATGTTTCAGCAACGGCAGCAACGGTGGGGTGGACAGAATCCTGTTCCGCAGATCCTGTTCAGAGGACGGTTTGATGACACTCACATTCCGAGGGGAAATGGAGGTGGAGGAAAATATAGCCTACATAGGCGGTCTACTGCCCTAGCGTGTCCAGACCTGAACCCAGAGGGAAGACCCCAGAGCCACATTCTGCCGGCGACATGCCTGAAGACGAGCTAGACAAAATAATCACACTGGCCAATGCACACAACGTTTTCCATGCAAATACAGGGCACGGTTGGAGAACAAATAGGCGTCCAATCTCAATGAAATAGTAGAATTATACCTTTGCTTTATGATAGTCCACTGACACGCGTGTTGTCTCGTTGCGCGGGTCTGCGTGCTCCGCTCAGAAGGGTCATCACAGTGAGAGGCGGGGTGCGCGCACCACGGAGTCAGCTGCTGTCACAGCCTGGCGCGCCCATGTGTTGTCTATTGTGCACTAGCCGTGGCAGCTGTCAAGACCCAACATACCACGTTTCAGAACCAATCCTACTACCGTAAGATACAAAGGACAAAGCAAATTGTCCCTCTCCCCACTATACACGACTAGGCGATGTTTTTCTATAAGAAACACAGAATAATCCTTGCGTATTCTACTGCGGTTCTGCGGTTCAAATGCGCAACGTCTAGACTCGATGAGCACATCGCTCTGCTGGTGTGTTGTCAGTGTAAACATTTGGCCTTTGTTTACCATTTGTTTACTATAAATACCAAACAAATACAATCGCAAAATGATTAGAAAAATACGGTGTCTGTAAAAAAGCACACGAAGAGTTAATATCGGATAGGCCTATAAGATCACATAGCCTATGTCCTAACGTTTTGTGGCTTCCTTTTTGACGTGTATTCAACGACATGTTTCATATTAGCTGACGCCATGACTTCTGGTGAGTTTTGATATGTGTTTTCTTTATTCATAATGTATAAGACGATATTGTTTATGCGTCCTTTTTGTATCATTTGGAGAATGCAAATAGGCTTAGTTGTATCACCTGGACACTAGAAGGCAGCGCAGACATCAAACAAAAATGAATGTTATTATATTAAAATTGGAGTGGAGGGGGAGGGGTGATGGATGATTATGATTATCTTGTTTTCAATCAATTTGATTAAACAACAACTGCAATTAGGTTCAGGGTCAGACAGAGAAGGACTCGGGTCCTGTGATGAATATTATTGCTGATGCTACACTTACACAACAGGACCTCCAGATAACCCTAGTATGCTGACTAGCGGTTTCAGTTACCACACATAAAAGCAGGAAGTAGTTAGCCCACACCAAACAGCAAAAACTGACATCTGGCCCAGAGATGCACGAGACAGTTGAGTCTAGTGTTAGTGGAGAAGTGCTAGACTAGGTTCCCCATCTGATACACATAAATAGGGGATTCATCCAGCAACCCCCGGGGATTCAGGGCTGGACACTCGCGAGTGTGGAGCTCTGAATCTCACTGCGCATTTTCTTATTTTAAATGGTGTCCTCCTTTGTGTTTGCTAACAGTAAAACCGCATGAAATAGTAGAATAAAAATAATTACAATCTCTATTGAAGGTGAGTGTGTTTTTCTTTTTACATTAGTATGATAATATTTATTTTCTTCCTCTATAGTATCATGTGAGACTTAAGAGTTGTCGTCTATATCTTAAAACTACCTAAAAACTGACTAAACTGTTGATTCCACTGTCCATAATGATGACAAATAAATCTCCATGGGGGACATTACAGAAATGGTGGTTCTGTCTGATGTGTCTGTGATTCTAAGCATAGTCCACGAAATGTGGTACTAATTCAGTGACATCTGGTGATCTTTATAATGTGAAGATGATGTGCTGTACAATGACCATATATGCAACCCTCCTCTATTATAAGTGAACCACAAGACTGATATATGATATAGCTATAACTGTAGCTACAGCTCAAGCCACTAGAGGTTGCTAATGAGAAAACGTACATAGTGCAGGTTTAAACCAAGGGCGATATGTCCAAAACCATGTCCAAAACGGCACTGCCCGGTTTCGTCATCAACTACATCACTTGCTGGGGTTTGCTGATTGGCCGACAGAATTTGTTTGGATTCGGAGTCAAGCTGCCCATGTTGGGCTGGTTCCAGACTAATATCTCGAGGTAAGGTTGTGGATTTAGCCTGGCTTGCAAGGCTATATTTATTATGATACTCATGTATTTTTTGTGTAAAATGCATGCCCCTGGCAGTATATATATATATTATATATATATGTAATAAGATATAAGATACATAAAACAAAGGTCATTATTAATATTATTCTATTCATATGAATATATATGGTTGAATATGTGAAGAGCTTTGAGCCAGGGGCCATCTAAGCCTGATCTACAGTTGCAGCCTCTCGACTCTGCATCCATCTTGGCTGAAAATGACACACACACACACACACACACACACACACAAAGTACACAAAGTACACAAAGTACACAAATCACAGCAGTCAAATGAAAAAGACAAACTATCATGATGCCAAATCACTTTGTTGTAACCAAATGAGGCAACGAAACATTTCCAGCATTTTACAAATATATTTATTATAATTTAAATAATATTTAAAAGCACTGCTTTTGTTGACTCCATAGACGAACAACCTGACATGGCTAACCAATATTAACCAATATTCAACAGATACATTATTTAAATACAACCTTTGATATCCAGCAGAAGAGATAGAACTGTGGCCGAGTTTGTGATCTTGGAAACAACAGCAAGTAGAAAAAGTTAGAAAATCTAAAAGTTGTTTTTAATAATAATAATAGACATTTACATTTATCTACAGTTGTAACTTGCTTCTTTAGTGTGTGTGTGTGTGTGTGTGTGTGTGTGTGTGTGTGTGTGTGTGTGCGTGCGCGTCTTCTCGGCCTCCACAGCTTCACCTCTTAATGTTCTTGTCCAACCTGGAGGACATCACAACGTTAGAGGAAGTCACAGAGTTACCACTTACAAGTTCACATGGAAATTCTTCTATAGACATGACACTCTTGCGTCAACACGTATGTGAATCCACATCGCTACGCAGAGACCTGTACACGCCCGCCCCCCTTTGGCAGTCCCGGACCTATGCATCGTTCATGTACATTTGGATCTGGAAACGCTATACTGCCCCCTTGTGTACAAGTTTACAACCAGCGCTGCCAAGATCCACATTGTGTCTCTCACAGATTATCACACCTCTCTCTCCTGCTGATTCAAATACACGGCTCCCTGTGTCACAACGGATTCTCCTATGCTGCACCCAAACCCTCACATCCGCATACTGGACTCCACCACAGAATTCAAAACTGCTCTTAAAACCCATCTTTTTAAACTTGCCTACTCACGTTAGCTGCATCTTAGACTGTATCGTTCTGTTTTCTCGTTTTATTGCTGCTGTTTTATTACTGATGTTACTGATGTTTCATCACTGGTGCTTTGTAGTTTATTTTATTACTGACTTTATATGATGTAAGGTGACCATCATTGCTATGAAAGGCGCCATTAAATAATGTATTATTATTTATAATAGATTAGATAATTATTATATATAAAAGTTATTCTTATTATCATCATCATCATCATAATAATAATAATTATTATTATTATTATTATATGT
>OMNS01037510.1:0-14901 GCA_900303225.1 Laemonema laureysi | reverse complement strand
TTTTGCCAACCAACTAGAAACTGATAAACATAGCTACTGTTTATTTTTTTTATCAACCACCTCATTATGTGAGAGAATCTAAAACCTAATTATATTATAATATTATAACTACAAATATTTTTAAAAACATCACTGAACAAACGGGTGGGTCATCTTGTAGTTGGTTCCCTGTGGTTTTACTGTGGTAAACACAGTAAAAAAAAAAAAATGTAGCACAGTCGTGCAGGTCTGTGTTTCAGAGACTGTAGACTATAAGCTGAAATGAGATTCTGCTAAGAATTTTCAAAAGAAATAAAAACAAAAGAAGTGACGGTATTGAACATGTTGTCCTGTGACGTACTGTAGACTGGGTCGTCTTGAAAGGAAAGCAGCGCGCGTGAGTTACTATGGGCACTGACGTGTAAGACGCACACCTGTCCTTATCGATGTCGTCACGTGTCGATTTTGTGAATGACAATCTGATCCCGTGTTGTTTTTGTTTGTTTGTTTGTTTGTTTGTTTGTTTTGTTGCGCGTGTTCTTGCCGGTGCTATTGTGCAGGATATGCGCTGTATACTAAAAGCTTGCTTTATTTTGGGAGTGGATTAATGAGATCAAGCTTTCTTAACTAATTAGGAGGTATTAAGTGATGGTTTATTTGATCATGTAGTTAAAAAGCCTTCCTACAGAGCGTGTGTTGCAATTATTTTCTGAGATACGTGAACTGAAATGCACTTGTATAAACTTAGCCTAAAATCGAGCCTCAGTTAAGGTGTTCACAAAGCTATACTTTACTACAGAGGCGTACTGTGGTGTGCAGTACGCTAGCTTGCAGCTCCATGCCTTTGCCATTTCTATAAATGCAGTTTTCATTCTATAAATGCAGTTTTCATTCTAACTTGACTTAATGTTCTGAATAAAATGCTATTCTGGAACATTGACCCAAGTGTCTGTGTGTGTGGGGGGGGTGTGTTCGTTAAACTTTTGAATTGAATTGAATTGAATTGAATTGAATTGAATTGAATTGAATTGAATTGAATTGAATTGAATTGAATTGAATTGAATTGAATTGAATTGAATTGAATTGAATTGAGAACATTGCCATATTACTCACCTGTTACTAGGGCAGATAGTAATCATCAGCAGCCAGATGATGATTGGCTGTTTGCATCATCGTAGGACAAACACAGGTGTCGCTCATAGCGCTAATTATGGGTCTGCTCCTTCTATGTACCAGGGAACAGGTAGCAGACTTCCCTTCACTAGCAGCACTGTTCCCTGGAACATAAATGGAGCAGACCCATAATTAGTGTCATGAGTGACATCTGTGAAAAGGGTCTATAAGGGGGCTGTAGTGTCGTGTCATCGCGAAGGTCATTACTACGGATGGCTGGTAGTGTTACAATATATGAAGATGCCCTGAAGACCCAACCAGATGCTGTACTGTTGTTGAGCATCTGTTCATGCCACTAGCCCTAAAGCAAGGATATGTGATATGAATATAAAATAGAAATATGTAGATAGATATAGATATATATTTCTAAATATGTTTTTGCTCTATGCATGGTGTCGACGGCAATCCAGATATGTCTACTGACCGGGACAAAGTTGCTTCTGTCCGCTAACCACCCTGTTTTACCCTGGCACCACACAGCGCAGACTGCAACAACACACACACACACACATCTGCTGTTCCTGCTCCAGCCTGGTCATGTGACTCTGGAGATGATGTCATGGTCATGCCCATTCAGTCTGTGCCAGCAGCCACATTCAACAGCTCATTGCTTTATTTGCCAGCCCATCAAAGCAGAGATTGTACTGCGTTGCCCTGCTTCAAGAAAATCTACTCTAGGCTGGACTGTTTGTCCAACTCTCTAAGCATGTGTGACAAATCATATAGCTTCAAATGAAGGCTACGGCAAGACATTTTAGAGATTAATTCATTTTTTTATGTAATAAAAGCAGAATAATCAAAATAAATAAGTATCTTCTACATTATTGAAGATGAATTGGGTACAGCTGTATTTAAATGGGTTTGTAGGTAAGTGTATTTTTAGTTGCTGTCGTAAGAGGTATACTGTGCATTTATGTCTACATGCGAAGCCAGGTTATTACATGAAAGTCATTGAATAAAGACATGTGGTTACCGCTGTAAAAATCAAAACGTAAGACAGTCATTTCCCCTTAATAAATGTACTTTATTGGTTTACCACATTTTATAATTAATCTATTTTCTTTTAGGCTTTTTTTTTTGAGATACATAAGAATATTGCACTTAAACCAGGAAATGAAAGGGAAGCTATGTGACAGAAAAGGATGGAAAGGGACCACAACGCATTTCTGTAAAGCCACAGCACAGCCAGGCCACGTGAGCCCTTCTCAGTAGCACATAGTTAGCTTCTTAAATATACATATTTATTTTTTTCTTTATTTTTTTTTTTTAAATAGCATTTTTCTAGGTAAGTCGGTTTTCTTTTTAACTATTACAAGAACCAAAATCACACATGCACATACAAGCAGGTCTTACAGTAAACCAACGGTCTTAACGTTAACAACGGGATTCCGATGGGGGTTGAGTTGGATATGTTGGTTATGACAACAACAAAAAAAAAAACTCTTGAGCATGTTCGTTGTTTTTTTTTCGTTTGCTGAAAGTAAAAATAATGAATCGGTGTGTAGTTATAGATATGGTGCAGGTAAATATGTATTGACAGAGGGAACTGAGTCTCTCCACCTGGCAGTCTGTATGTTTGTGTGTGGGTTATGCTACGCTATAATAGTAGTGATTATGTTGTCACTTTTAGCTTAGAATAAGTGTGTAATTGATATGAATGTGCACTGTCTATATCTCTCACAAAACACGTCAGCCATATTGAATCGCCACCCACTCGTTTAGGTTATTGTAATAAAATGTATGCCATTTGTTATGTCATTTGTGAGTTGAGTTGTAAGAGCCTTGACTCAAACTAAGAGCTGTCACTGTACGGAGAGAATGCCCAATGTTGATCTTCTACTATGAGCATAGCGTTCCTAAACTCCAGTGCGGTGTAACTTTGCAGGTGATAAGTGGACTGGGGTCCGGGTTGTACCATGTGATGCACAGTAACCAAGGCAACCAAGAGATCAGAGTCCTCCAGTAGGAGGATGTAAAGGTAATCTGCTTCTACACATTCAACTGAACTGAGACCACCAAGGTCCAAGCCACAACCCCCAACCTCCCAATGAGTTTCTTGCATGGTCTGACATGACCAAAGGAACTCTCCAAATCTGGCTGAATGTGATGTTTTACGGTATGTTGCTGATGCAACTCGCGTGCTTTTGCTTTGAATGTGGAAGAAATGACGTGCTCTACAGCAGAGTTTTGGATTGCAAATACAGGTTGTAAAAATTGTACTGAATTCTTTGAATATTTTTCAGGTGAGGCTTGTGGTTTTTGTATTTAAGGTTTGTTTTTCCTTTGAGTTGCCATTGAAGCTTGATAAAAATGGGGTTCTTTCCACAAAAACATAAAAATATAATCAATATCAAATCAGGAGACATCACACATAATACAGTGTTAAAATAGAAACCTGTCAATAAAAACATCTCAAGTGATAACTATGTTTTCCAAATATAACAAGATAAGATAAAAGGCCCATTTTGATTTCCAGTACATTAAAGACAAATGTATACAGATATGAGAATTAAAAATGATCAATGTGATTACATTTTCAGTTACAATGTTACTTCAAGCCTCACACGTGATTTGACTTAGTTTTGCACACAGGTCTTTGTGTTTGAAATAATTTACTATTTGTGCTTCTTTGCAAATTATCGCAATAGGAATGAAAGACCGTTTGATTTAAATTTTTGAAGTGTTGCCAAAAGGTGCAATTAAAGTATACTTCAAATGTGCAATACAATACCATTCATGACTTTTGTGTACCAATTGTGTTCCTCTTACCCCACACTCCAGGACAGAAAGGCACATGTGGGTGACTGTCTAATCTAATCCAAGCATTCCTCAAACCACCTCCATCTCTCCTTCCTCACTGATAACAGCACACACCTTTTGCCAGGCACAGCACTCAGCCACCTCCCCTCAGAGCCACATGGTCCTATTGCTGTAATGGAAATACAATCTTCTTCAGTCCTATACAGAACGTTCACATTAAGGTCATATTCACCCACTCTAAACATTGCAAGGTTCCTCTAGAACACTTTTGAAATGTTTCGATACATAGAGACATAAATAGGAGTTTCGAATATTTTACAGCGTAACAGTGCCAACCCTGTTACCTAAATTTTTTCATCTTGATACTCAATATCCTGCCCTTCACTACAAAAACATCCACTGCAAGGATATGTTCTTAATGTCATCGAAAAGGAACAAAGTCAAGACGACATAAACGACATAAACAAAGCCAAGACTACTAAATAGTTAATTTGTTTAACTGTAAGAAAACGGAAATAACCATGGGCTCGTCTAATTCATGAAGGAATCTACTGCAATTATCTATGAAAGACGTATCAAAAAGACAGCTGGAGTCTACTTGGATCAATATCTGTTACTATGACAACAGTAGGCACAAAGTAGTACAGTTGGACTAGTATTGTTTGAGATGATACATACAGACGTAAATGGTACCAATAAAGAACCAATAAACATCACAAACCTAAAATAGCTGATTCCTAAATATAATTTGATGTACATCTTTTGTTGCGAATTATTCTACAACATAGTAAAATAAAAGTGTGCTTTGATTCATTTGAAGAGAAAGAACATAGACCAGACAGAACATAACCTATATATGATACAAGGCCAAATATTTTTTTGTTCCATGTTCCATCCTTCCATCCAAAAATGTTTTCTTGGAAACTGCTACCACATTACAAGGAGGGAAAAAACTACAATATGAAATGATGTGGTTGACAGTGTTGTCTTAGGACCACCCTAGTGATACCAATAATAACAAGAGCCAAGATTTAGTAAGAACTGGATAGACTGGTAGTCTGACCTGTCCAACGCAGAGACAGGTTATGTATAACCGTGTACAGTCAGAGGGAGACACAGGGACAGAGGACACAGATACAGAGAGAGAGAGAGAGAGAGAGAAAGAGAGAGAGAGAGAAAGAGAGAGAGAGAGAGAGAGAGAGAGAGACTTAAAACTCAATCTTGCAAGCAGGGAAGGACTCGTCCTGCATGACCACGGTGCTGCTGGAGGCCAGCACCATGATGTTGAGCTCCTGCTGCCTCTCGTGGGTCTGCTGGTACCACTCCCGGGTCACCTCTGTGTCGTGGGTGGGGATCAGCGTCACCTGAGGGAGAGGAGGACGGAGGATGGAGGGTGTCAGGGAGCTTGGCTCAGGGACTGTCAGTGACGATGGTCACTGCAGGGTCAGTCAAGAAAACGAGGGGTGACACAATATCAGCAGCAAGATAACATTTGAAGTTAAAAAACGGAAATGTTGAATAGTTGAACTCAAGCGAAAATATTTGAACAGGGTTAGTTCATGTCTGAATGGAGTAAGCATTTTAACACGTGGTCTGCCCATGTCTTGACTTCCATTATACGATTTCATTTTCTGTTGAATATTTTAAGTATGCGGTATTTCAAAAATGTGAACGACAGCGCGTGATTCCAAGACAAGATGAACATTTTAAACTTGTGAAAAAAATTGTGGGAGGAGATGGGTGCCAAAGTGGAGACGAGAAGAACAAAGAAAGAATAAAGCTTAAGAAGAAAATAAGCTGAGCACTGCCTAGCAACACCTAATGACGATACTATAAGTATGAAGATTGCTCAAAGGCTCTTAAGACACTGGGTGCTTGTGCAACATTACCTGCAGGTTTGATCCCCACTGGGCCTTCCCATCGAGCAGAGCATCCAAGACGTCTCGGCTGGGCTCTGCACTGCTTGCGTCGTTCCCACTGACCACGTAGTATGAGGACCGAACGCGCTTGAAAAACTCTTGGTCTATGTTCTTGGCACTGCAGTGGTTGGGGATGTAGGCCAAGTCCACATAAACAGGAAAACCAGCAGTGGCGGCGGCTGAGCCTGACTTTTGAGAGCCTGCACCAGAAGAAGCGAACAGAGCAGTTAATGGTTGTCAGTCACTTTCTCATTGACTCTTTTCATACCAGTGTAAAAACAGGCGCAGCTCATACAGTTTAATACGGGTCTGCTTGTTTTTAGTTATACCAGTGCAGCACTATGCAGGCCAAACTAGTGAAGTACATTTATATTCATTAATGAATGTTTCACAGTTTATGTGAAACGGTTGCGATGTGTTCAAAGCCCACTAAGACAGCCATCTGTTGTGAATTCTGCTCACCGGAGCTGCTCTTGACACCATTGGTTGCCTTGCCAGGGTTGTAGCTTGACCTGGAGAGGTCGTCATCCTTGGATCCCTGTCCATCTGACAGACGAGACATCCTGGAGCTTTTGTCTGCCTCTTTCTTCTTCATGGACAAACTGCGAGGGGACGAGGTCTGTTTAATGGGCATGGGAGACTTCTTACGTCTGGCAGGGGAAGCTGACTTGGTCTTTCCGGAGGTCTTCTTTAGGCCTTTGGGTTTAGCTTCTTTCTTTGTTAGGCCCTCAGGGGCCAGAGTGTCTGGATCGACCATGCAGACATCAGGGTGAGGGGGTCGTGGGTAGGGGTCCATAAAAGGAGTTGGAGGAGGATCGCGGCTGCTGCTGGTGTCAGAGTGCTGGCTGCCTCCAGCCATAGCAGTGGCTTTATCTCTGGGCAGGTACACAGTATCGTCATCGGAGTCCATGTTGTCTCCAGGGAGTGAACGGCATTCTTCAGTACCTGCAGGGGCATCTGAGTCCGACTGAGAAGCCAAAGACTCGCTGACGGAGGTTGGAGGGGTGTCCTCAGTAGCCAGGGTCAGCCCAATGGACATGGCACCAGTCTGGAACAAAGATCCTGTCTCCTTGCTCTGCGACTGGTGGTGCGGTGACTGTCTATGGGCCCTTCTCTTGACTGACAGATCATGCTCAATGCCCTCCTGTGATTGGTCACTCCTGCAACCCTGTTCGTCATCCTCCTCATCGCTGGACAGCTGCTTCATGGAGGGGTTGATGAAGGACGGCGAGAGGTCCCCTTTGCGCTGCCGGTGCTCCGAGGAGGAGTAGCCTGGGGAGCTGCGGGTGACGTAAGAGGAGGCCGCTCCCATTTGTGTCTCACTCGCTACATCTTGGTCGCTGTCCTCGTCGTCTTCCATCCCACCTTGGCTACACTCCTCGGTGTAGAACGGGGAGCGGAACGACTGGTCGGCCGAGGAGAGGGAGAGAGGGCGGGCGGGGCGCTCTGGTTCCATCTCACGCTCCTCCTCGAATTCATCCTCATGGCGGTAATGCGGAGGAGAATCCCCGGGAACCATTCCAATCTGAGGCTTCGGCATCTCCCAGTCATACGCACCCCTGTAGCTGCCTGCCTCCCACGCCGCAGCTTTAGCGGGGCCAGTGACTATGCCCCCAGATGCTGCTGCTGCTGCTGCTGCTGCTGCTGCTGCTGCAGGTGTGACCGGAGAGCTCATACTGACCTCTGTGGGTCCATTGGCTGTGTCGAGCTTGCTTATATTAAATGGTGAGGGTGTGTATGAGCTAAGAACATCAGGGACCTTACCACCTGCAGTCAGGGTGGGGAAAGGCTCACTTGTTTTTTCAGGGAACGAGAGGGCACCGCTAAGGCCACTACTGCATGGAGACTTTTGAGTGACCTCACGCACGTAGGCTTCCTCATCCTCTTCTTCTTCGCTGCTATCTGTCTCCTCAAAGTAATGCTTGCTTGCTGTGTCTGGGCGAGGTGAGGAAGTAATGCCAAAAAGAGCTGCTGCGGCTGATTCCATGTCTTTGGAGGGTGGTGGCGGCTGACCGAATGCTCCTGCTGATGCCCCAAACCCACTAGCTGTCTCCAGCTTGGAGTCCTCAGACCACTCAGGTTTATAGAAGTATTCCGACTGAGGTGTCTTGTCCATGAATCCACCTAAGCCTGTCTTATTGTCCACTTTGTGGTCCTCAGCAAAGGCAGTGGCAGAGATTGAGGGAAAGGTCTTGACCTCCTCGAATGGGCTGATTGGTGAGGGGTGAGCTTGGCTAGGGGTGGGTTCTGTTGTGGAGGTTGTGGTGGCAAGGGCAGTGACCTGTTTCTCAGACACTTCCAGATACTCATCCTTCGTAGCCCCAGAGAAGGGTGAGTCCATGCTCGGGGAGGGTTCATCTTTAAAGGAAGAGTACTCAAATAGAGGCTCAGCTGTGGCAGGGGTCTCCAGATCCTCTCCAAACTGACGGCTGGTGGACAGAGACCCAGAGGTGGAGGAGGAGTAGCTGTAGGCAGAAGAGGAAGAATAGGCAGGAGCTGCTGTAGAGGTGTACTGAAAGCTTGTGTCCAGAGTTGTTTTTCCCAGAAGGTCCGGTGTCTTCTGTTTATCAAACTCAGAATCTGATCTGTCACTCTGGTAATAGTGATCCTCTGTTGATTTTAGAGAGATGTCCATCTTGTCATTGTCTTTAATCTGATTAGACAGGAATGAGTCTTTATCTCCAACTCCATATGAATATTGAAACCCAGTGGAGGGGCCAGAGGACCCTGTTGCTCCTGTATCTGTAGGCTTGCTGCTGAAGGATGGGGAAACAGCTTTGGCCTCCTCTTCAGCCTTTGAGGGTGGGCTGGCACTGCATTCTGTGGTGCTTGGCTTACTCTGACTGTCATAACCATAGCCAGCCATAGAAATCATGAACTCGGGCCTTTTAGACTCCAGCATTTGGCTGACTGGACTTTTGACGTCCTTCTCAGATTTCTCTTTGGCCCCCTTCTCATTATCTGAATCACTGGCAGCTTCCTCCTCCTCTTCCTCCTCCTCTTCTTCCTCATCATCATCATCGTCATCATCAACAACTTCGTCATCATCATAATCTTCCTCATCTCTCGCTTTTGGTGAAGCAACCTTCTCATAGTAGCTTGCGGTGGAGGATGTTTCCGACGTAAATGGTGTTGGTGGGGAATATGCGTAGGACTTCAGACTGTCAGTGTGGTCTTTGAAAGAGAGAGACTCTTTTTCTGATGACAGGGAGGTGAAAGAGGCCTCAGGCCTATCAGCCACAGAGGGGAATCGGGTTTCTCTGCCATACTCATACACATCAGTTTCTTTCATGCTTCTTCCTAAGTCTGTTGCAGGGCTTTTGGCATCAAGACACAATGAGGGAGAGAAATCCTTTCCATAAGAGCTGGTACATTCCTCTTCCTCTGACTTTTTGTGCGGGGCTGTTGGCAGGGAGGGGGAGGTGTCCAGTCCTTTCTTTGAATCCAAATCGCTCTTTATAGTGGCTCTCTCCATCATAATAGAAGACCCCTGTTGATAGTCAGTCGAGGTCGGTTTGCTGTCGTAAATGTCACTATAGGAAAATGTCTTGCCGTGCACATAGGGAGTATCTTGCCTCATGTCCCTTTCAGACCCCTTTTCTGTGCTCTCTCTCTCGGGGAAGTTATAGAGATTGAAATGAACACTTTTCTCTTGCTCTTGCTCCGTCTTCTCTTTGTCGTCCTCTTTCGCTGGTTGAATGTGATCAACCGTTGGAAGTTTAGACCCTCCCTTACTTTGGAAACCGTAATCTTCCTCCTCGTCTTCCTCCTCTTCTTCATCTGAATACATCACTTGGGGTTTGGGCTGTTCTTGAATGCTCCCGGTGACTTGAGTCTTTTCCAAGGCCTTGACCTGTGTCTCTTGGCCGTACTTTGAGTCAACGTTATCTTCTTTTGAGAGTTCCTTTTGCTCTTTTTGCTCCTTGGGAGGCTTTGAGTCACACATGTCATCATCGTCTAGGAACCTCCCCTCCTTCTCCTCCATAAGCCTAGCTTTCACAACAGGCTGTAGGTCCTTTTTGACATAATAATCACCTTCATCCTCCTCTTCATCCTCAGACTCCTCAGAGCCTTCTGATGTTGAGTGGTCAGCAGACAGACCAATGACGGCACTGTTGTCTGAAATAGTAACAGATTTCTCTGTTTTCTGAATGTCTCCACTTAGCTTGCTTACAGTTTCAGCTTCATTCAGTTTGCTTAAAGTCTGAGAGTCATTTACATTTACTTTGCTTTCACTTTCATGTAGTTTGCTTATAGTTTCAGCTTCATTTTCCTCCATCTTAAAGGGCTTTTCCTCAGTTGGAGAGTAGCCACTGCTGGTGGGGACAGACTGTGTAGGAGAGGCAAGTTTAATGGTGCTGTCATCTGGACTTACACATCTTTCTACACTCTCCTGCATGAAGCCAGAAACTAACCCAGTGGACAATGATGAAGGGGGTGAAGGTGACTTCTTTTCATCCCACATCATGGACTCTTTACTAAATGGAGTTTGTTTTGCTTCAGTCTCTACACTCTCCTGCATGAAGCCAGAAACTAACCCAGTGGACAATGATGAAGGGGGTGAAGGTGACTTCTTTTCATCCCACATCATGGACTCTTTACTAAATGAAGCTTGTTTTGCTTCAGTAGGCCGTGTGGGAGAGGGCTCTGTGTCAGAAGAAGGAGGTGAAAACATAGTAGCTGGAGAGAATTTCTCCTTCTCCTGGAGCATCGCCGAGGCAGCCCTCTCGTAGCCTTCTTGAAGTTTACCTAGAGGAATGTCAACATTGGGAGTCTGGTCCTCATCCTCATCTTCATCCTCATCTTCATCTTCGTGGACTGATTTGGCCTTCATATCTTTGGCCTCCATCTCAGGAATAATTGGTTGGTAGTCATCAGATGGAGGTGATTTGAAACATTTGTCTTCTTCAAGGGAGGAAGTGGGAGAGATCGTTCCTGCTGAGTGCAGATAGTCTTTCCCATGGGTTGCCTCAGTGCGGGAGGGAATGCTGTTAATAGTGTCCAGGAGGAGAGAGCTCTTTCCAGTCTCCTCGGTCTGAGGTGCAGTCACTGATGCTATGGACTGGTCCTCTGCCATAGATGTGGCGAAGGAAGACAGTTTGTCGTACTCTGTGATGGAGGTAGCAGAGGAGATGTGCTCTTCCTCCGCAAGTGGAGCAGTGATGATGGTGGGGAATGCCGAAAGAACAGGGTCATTACTTGTCATGAAGCCTTTGGGTTTAACGTCTTCCACATTCGAGACAGTTGAAGGCTTTGTCTCCTTTATGCCATGCATTGAGTCAAACGTGCCTGGGACGTCGGGGACCGAAATATTATAGGAGGCCACGTCATACTGAAGCTGTGGCATCCTATCTTCTGTCTCTTCATGAATCTCCTCGTCAGAGATCGTCTGTTCTGTTTCAGAGTAACCAGGGATGGTCTCATCTTGGATTAATACAAATGGTTCAGAGGCAGACACTGCAGTAGCTTTCCCAGGTGTGGCGATGGGTGAAAGTGGTTTCTGTTCAGTTGGCATGGTGCCCCACTCTTTTCCAGATTTATCTTTCTTTGCTTCCTCTGTTTTGTACTTGAACTCCTCATCGTCTTCTGTTCCTTCCAGGTCGGCTTTTTCAATCACATCACTCTCCTCCTCAGAGCTGTCACTCTTCCTGGACGTGTCTTTGATGTCGGCTTTTGTCAAGTTGTCATATTTGTCTATTTTTTCCTCCTCATACTTTCTATCAAAGCTGACATTTTCTTCCTTCTTTACAATGTCAGAGATCGGTTCCGATAGCCCTTCATCAATGTGTTGTTCTCCCTGTTGTGCTGTGTTCAGAGGCAGAGGGGATGTATACTCTGTGTCTTGAGATGTTATTTTCTCATCAGGGAAGACTTTAGTATCTGTATAATCTGAAAGCTGGGGCGCCACATCATTTTGAATGGGCTCACTCCGAAGCTTGGAGAGCTCGTCTTGTTTAAGAGCTTCAAAGTCCTTAGTGAGGTCCTCAGGTGAGGAAACGATGGACCGGTTTGCTAAAGCCACAGCTGCCTGTTCAGGGGCCTTTTTTGGGACAGGCTTTTTCTCTTCCATTTGCTCTTTGGCAGGTTTATTTTTGTCTGTCTTGGGTTTAGTCTGAGTCTTTGCTTTGTGTAAAGTTTTCCTAACTTCAGGAGTTAGTGGCTTCAGGTCTGGTTTAGTAATTTTTCTTAGTTCAGGCTTATTTGGGTCTTTCTTTTTGTCCTCCTTGGCCTTGCTTTCTTTTTTATCATCTTTCCCCGTGATGTTCTCCTTCTTGACTTCACGCTTCTCTTTCTTGATTTCTTTCTTCTCCTTGTCTTTCTTTTCATCCATCTTGGATGTTTTTTCTTTCTTGATCATTTTGTCCTTGGCTACTTTCTTTTTCTCTAGCTTGGCTACCTGGGGCGCCACCTCGCTGTTCTTCTGTTGCTTAGTGGCTTTTGTACTAATGCTTTTGACTTTCTTCTCCTCTTTTTTCTCTACTTTGTTTTCTTTACTCAGTTCATTTTTGGACTCTTCGTGTCCACTGGTTTCTTTCTTGCTGGTCTTAGTGTGTGGTTTGGGGGATGATTTCAGACTCTCTTTGCTGTCGGTCCTTGATCTAATTTTAGTTTGTTTGATAATAGGCGGTGGTGCTCCAGAGGATATATCTTTCTGAGTAGCCACTGGGTATCGCAGGAAGTCCAGGTGTTTCAGCTTCTCAAGCCCCTCAAATATCTTGTTCTGTGATGCATTTCCAGGGAACAACACCCGCACAATCTTTTCTGTAGGACTGTGTGGAATCCAAACAATTAGGGCTGTGACTGAAGTTAAATAAGGGACAGAGATCTCTCCTTCTTTCCCATTGGACATCACAATGCCAGTCTTGGCCTTGCTGTTACCAGCCCATTTCTGCATTAGGAACTGCATTTCTTTGCTCTCTTTAACAGGGTTCAGAACATACATGTCTAGCTTCCCAACACCAAGTTTGTGGAAAAGAGTGATAGGTTCAATGGTGTTGCTGACGACCCTGAAGAGGGGTTCTGGCTTGATGCCGAGCTTGTTGAGATACTGCAATGTAAGAGACGCTTCCTCAATGCTTCGCTTAACCTTCAGTGTGGATTCCAGCATCTTCAGCTTCTCTGGAACATTGAAAAACACCACCCCCAGCTCGGGAGAGATCTGATTCTTCATCCAGTCTCCATTGGAATCAGATCCCTGGTGACGCTCCTCTTCCTGCTCAGCAATCTTCCTCTGGAGCAACCCGTTGATGCCCGGAAGATTGTCTGCCCCAATGTGAGTGAGCAGAACAGAGTCAATCCGGTCCAGGTGTCGAACAAGCTTCCAGAAGCATGACTTCCGTTCAGACCCGCCATCCACCAGGATGTTGAATCCATTCACAGCAAACAGGGCAGAGTCTCCCCTTCCACCTGGGAAGATGTAGCAGCAGGGCTTAGACAGCTTCAGAAAGCCTCCAGAAGTAGGGGGCTCCAGAAGCTCAAATGGCGAGGAGACATCCACTGCCTCTGCACTCTCACATTCGGTGAACTCTGCGACTTCGTCCATGTCTGGATAGGTTAAAGTTTCCAGAAGGCTCTGGAGCGACTGATGATCCTGGCTGACCGAGGAGCTCCAGCCCCTGTCTCCCTGACTGGACACAGTAAGTCTGGGCAGCTGCTCCAGAGGACCTCAATCACCTGGAAACATAAACAGAGAGAACAAAAAGTACATTTCATACAAGTGTACCAATAGCAACCTTTGTACTAAATGTTGTACTGCTCTAAAGAATCTGTACATGATAACTGTAGGAAGGCTTACTTGCGGTAGAGACACAAACTCCAGGCGAGGGCACTACCCTACACCAATAGGTCCCCTGCTTCGAGCTCTGACCACTCAGCACCAGTAACTTGAATCCAGACGAGTCAATGATCACAGATCAAATCTGGATAAAGTGTGTGGGAAAGCACAACAGTCCATGGATGATCAGGTCAAGGAGATGATACATTCTCTCTCTACTCTACTGGATATTCGATTTTATAAAATAATGTTTTCTGCGACACATATGCACGCATTGTGTACACTATATATAGATTCAAACATGACACATATGCACATATACCATACACATACCACCACAAATATATAAACATACAGATCCTTCATTTACAGTGGTTAATACTAAAGAGGTGGCTTTATGTGATAAAGTGGCCATCACCAGTCAGAATAGACAGTAGTCCTTCATCTATATTGTCTATGCACGTCAAATCTTGACTCACCTCTAAAGCAGCTCCTTAGACAGGTTCACTAACACCACTGTCTCAAGGACATCGCTCTTAAGCTGAAGGCTTCACTGGCCTGAAAACACAGGCATATACAACAGTAAATATCAGAGGCTAATGCAATAGCATTGGTTGTAGCTAATATCCAACTATAGATATTAGAGTCAGCCATTGGGTCACATTAAATACCAATGCGGGAGATATAACATATCCTGTCTCAGTGTCTTTTGCATGCAGAAGACACCACTCTGCTTAAGCCTCCGCTCACACACACGCACGCACACACATGCGTGCACACACATGCGCGCACACACACACACCACACACACACACACCACACACAGACACACACACACACACACACACACACACACACATTCTTGTCTCTCCATCTTATTTCTCTGCCAACGACCACCTAAGCACCCTGATGAGTTGAATCCTGTCAATGCAACTGTTCTCATAAAATCACATCAATGATCCAAAAAAAACACAAAGCCCTGTATTGGCTGTTTCTGTGGGGCTGCTTATCAGGCTGTCTCCGGCAGGCGAGTTACATTGACCCAGTCCTTGCTGAGCGAGACGCATTGCAGCATTTCTGAGAGAGGGAGGGGAGAGGAAGAGAGAGATAGAGAGAGAGGGAGGGAGAGAGAGGGGAAGAGGGGAGGGAGAGAGAAAGAGAGAGAGAGAGAGAGAGGAGATAGGGAGGGAGAGAGAGAGAAATAGAGAGAGGGAGAGAGAGAGAGAGTGAGAGAGAGAAGAGGGGGAGGGGGGGAGAGAGAGAGAGAGGGAGAGAGAGAATAGAGGGAGGGAGGGA